>PVKE010031898.1:0-18783 GCA_004027555.1 Craseonycteris thonglongyai
GTTCAGTTCTCTCTCTGTCTCTGTATCTCTCTCTCTCTCTCTGTCAAAAATAAAAATATATTAATAAAAATATTAAAAAAAAAATTCAGCAATCTAGCAAATTTGTATATTCATGTCACCTCTATAATGATACTGTTTTGTTTCCATAAATATTTTCAAAATAGCCTCTCTACATTCTTACTGGTTAAGAGTCCTGGCTCTAGCTTACATTTCTTCTTTTGTACACAGAAATACACATCTTGCTTTCAGATATTCCATAAAGTAACCACACTTCTGAGATGATGGACTACCTTGCAGCTGTGCTACTATTTCCTCCTCCTGTCATTTAGATCAGGAAATATGTCATAAAATGACTACCATATTTTCCGGCGTATAAGACGCCCAGTCGTCTTATACGCCGGAAAATATGGTACCTCCTGTAGCTGGAAGGATCCTTAAAGATTACCTAGACCCACTTACTACTCATTCTGTAGATGGAGAAACAGAGATCCCACAGACTGTTAAAAATTCAAGGTTTCCCTGATTTTTTTCCTTTATGTAGATTTTATTGGCTCCTTCTAAATTTAATCCCTATATTTCACTGATTATTACTGTATGCTTGATACTAGAAATATTCAGTGACATTCTAGTCACTGAATGTCAGTGACTAGACAGGTTATTGAGATCTTGGTGTCAATCCCAAATTCACTAAAACTCAGAAAACTGAATCAAATCCATCCATCTGAAAGGTGACATGTTCTTCTAATTTGATGGGATGTGACATTGCAAAATAATTGATGAGGCCTAAGGTGATACCACTACCACTCAGCTGAGGAGTATCTGTGGCAAAATTGGCAGCTCATGACCAGCCTACAATCAAAATGGTTTTTTGTTGCTGGTAGTTGCATATTTAATTGGTGCTCTAACCAGCTAAAGCTGCTCTGAAAGGCGTGGCAATGGCGTGCATGAGAGAGAATCTATCTTTCTTGTAGCATCCATAGATATTCAGGAGACTGATATACATCCAATCAGTAGTAAACAGCGAATGCTTACCACGAGGAAGGTACTGCCTTCGGTCCTGGGGATGGTGTGAAATCAAAACCACCTCCGCACTTAGTAACTAACCTCTGCCTATACTATTAGGTTAGATTCAACTTGTAACTCACTCCACTTCTTATCACTGACCAAATGACACTGGGGCAGTGAACTTCAGAAAGCTGCTGACCTCAAATTAGTTTCACTAGGAGTGCTCAAGAATGTGGACACTGTTCTCAACAGCTGCCTAACACAGTCTGTTCTCTAACATCAGTAATCTCAGAATCTTGGAACTAGGAGACACCCAGGAGGACATTTAGCCCAATTCCCATATTTTACAGATTAAGACTAGTTCCCTTATTTTATAGATTAAGAAACAAGGAGTACAGGAAAGGAAAGTGACTTGGTTCAGGACACCATTTTATACGATGACTAAAATACCTCTATTATGCCTTATTCTGGCTTAAAACAACAACAACACATATGTATTAAAAAGCTGTAACTTACACATCTGTATATTGATTACACCCAAGCTGCTTTGGTAAATTCTTTTAACTAACCAACCTATATATTTGAAAGGAAAATGGGGAGGATATTGACAGTGATCAAAATTTTATACACTTGGTGCTTTAAATGTATTATCTCATTTTATCCTCACAATCCTCAAAGGGTTCTGCCCTACTCTTATATCAGTCTCCTGAATATCTCTAATTCTCCCAGAGTGGTTAAGAAGTATCCCAAAGCCTGCTCTCCAGCCTCTTCCTGCCTGATGACATCACTGATCAATTAACAGCCTCTTGATTCAGGAGAGAACATGCTCACTGTAATTTCAAAAGCAGAAGCACCTTTTGTTAATAATCTTTGTCAGCATAAACCAACAACTGTTTACACCCCTGTATTCCTTGGGCTTGAGTTCTCTGAATAAAAACAGAATATGAATTATAAAGTTTTTTGCCAGATGAAAGTAAAACATATTTTCCTCCACAAACTCAATAGGACCAGAAAAACCCAAAGCCCCAAAGAGACCCAAAGAACTCTCTGTGCCCTTTCTAATCATCACCAAGTTTGAGAACTTGCAAATCTCACTTCACTCTCCAAATCCTTCCCCAACAAAATGAGCAACAATTACCTCATTTGAACTTAATCCATCAGTTGCAGGGAGAGGCACTTTCCCAAAGAGCACTGTGTCAGTCACCTCCTTAATTTCAAATGCTTTGGAATCAAGGTCCTCCTTGATCCACATTCCAGCGGGGGAATCGTGCTCTAGGACAGTTTCTTTTTCTGAGATAGGTATTACTGAATCAGTGTGGGCAGTATCTCCCAGGAAGGGCACACCAGCAAGGAACACTTTCTCCATAGCAGGCTCTGCAGCAGCTGGGGCTGCAGGCTCCTCTGGGGTGGGCTCTGCAGCAGCTGGGGCTGCAGGCTCCTCTGGGGTGGGCTCTGCAGCAGCTGGGGCTGCAGGCACTTCTGAGGGGGGCTTTGTAAAAGTTAGAGCAGCAGGCTCCTCTGGGGTGGGCTCTGCAGCAGCTAGGGCTGCAGGTTCCTCTGGGGTGGGCTCTGCAGTAGCTGGGGCTGCAGGCTCCTCTGGGGTGGGCTCTGCAGTAGCTGGGGCTGCAGGCTCCTCTGGGGTGGGCTCTGCAGCAGCTGGGGCTGCAGGGACTTCTGAGGGGGGCTCTGTAATAGTTAGAGCAGTAGGCTCCTCTGGGGTGGGCACTCTATCAGCTGGGGCTGCAGGTTCCTCTGGGGTGGGCTCTGCAGCAGCTAGGGCTGCAGGTTCCTCTGGGGCGGGCTCTGCAGTAGCTGGGGCTGCAGGCTCCTCTGAGGTGGGCTCTGCAACAGCTGGGGCTGCAGGCTCCTCTGGGGCAGGCTCTGCAGCAGCTGGGGCTGCAGGCTCCTCTGGGGCAGGCTCTGCAACAGCTGGGGCTGCAGGCTCCTCTGGGGCAGGCTCTGCAGCAGCTGGGGCTGCAGGCACCTCTGAGGGGGGCTCTGTAATAGTTAGAGCAGTAGGCTCCTCTGGGGTGGGCACTCTATCAGCTGGGGCTGCAGGCTGCTCTGGGGTGGGTTCAGCAGTAGCTGGGGCTGCAGGCTCCTCTGAGGTGGGCACTCTATCAGTGGGGGCTGCAGGCTCCTCTGGGGTGGGCTCAGCAATAGCGGGGGCTGCAGGCTCCTTTGGGGTGGGTTCTGCAGCTGCTGAGGCTGCAGGCTCCTCTGAGGGGGGTTCTGTAATAGTTAGAGCAGCAGGCTCCTCTGGGGTGGGCACTTCATCAGCTGGGGCTGCAGGCTGCTCTGGGGTGGCCACTCTATCAGCTGGGGCTGCAGGTTCTTCTGGGGTGGGTTCTGCAGCTACTGGGGCTGCAGGTTCCTCTGCAGTGGGCACTGTAATAGCTGGGGCAGCTGGCTCTTCTGGGGATAGAATTCTAACAGCAGGAATAAAAGGCTCCTCCGGAGCATGGACTGCAGCAGCTGGGGTGACAGAGCCCTCTGGGATGTCATCCCCTATGGAGGGCATTGCAGCACCTGGAGCAGTCCTCTCTGAAGAGGACATGACAATAGGAACAGTCCCCTCAGCAGCAGGCACTGTGACAGCTGGGGTAGCAGCCCTATATGGGGCTGATACTGCAGCACCTGAGACATCCTCTATCATGGCCACTGAAGCAACTGAAACATCCTCCTGTGGAAAGGGCACTGGAACAGCAGCTATAGTAGCCCCCTCTGGGGCAGGCACCGCAGCATCTAGGGCATCTTCTGTGTGCACTGTAGCAGCCGGGGCAGATTTCTGTGGAATGGGTATCCATTCCTCCAAAACTGGTTCAGTATTATTCGCCTTGGTAATCTGTTTCTCCAGAAAGACATTTAGCAATGAATCTGAATTTCTTATTTCCGTCTCCTCTCCCTTCAAAGATGCCACATTCAGCTTGGGCTGTGTGTCATTCACAGTTTCCTCTCCATCACTGCTATGTCTCCGTTCTCTGTCCACCAGGTGCAGACTCAGAATCTCTGACTCTGGGGACTTCCTCTGGAGATCCTGGACGACCTGTTCTGGGAACTCTCTATGCAAATGTGCTGGGGATGGATCCTCCAAAAGCTGGGCTTCATAACCCAACTCTCGCACCTCACCATAAACTTTGTCCATGGACAATTCACAAGGGTCCAAATTTCCCAAAGAAATCAGGCTGTTATTTTCTTGATTAACAGCTCCTTCCTCACTTTCTAAATGAATCTCATCTGTTAGTAAATGTGAATCATCAGATAACATCTCTACTTCAGGTACTGAGGTAACATCTGTTAGTTCATAGCTAAAAGTAGAACTGAGGGAAACCCTCTGAACACACTCCTCAGCATTCCCCTCAATTTGACTACAGTCTATCTGGGACAAACTGCCATTTTCTTTGGCCAGCTCAGCTTCAAAGGCTGGTAAGTTTTCTTCATGAGAAGCCCAGGAACCAGAGTTGGGCAATCCTCTTGGGTCCAGCTTTCCCGGTGACTCAAGATCAGCGGGGTATCTGAACTTAAATTCCCCTGTAGTTGTGGGGCTAAAAGGCACTTTTTCACACTCCTCCTCATTAACAGTGGAAGTGTCCCTCATGGTGTCAGAGTGGTCAGCAAGTTCCATAGCATTAGGCACCTGAGAAGAATCCAGGGCATTAAAATATTCACAATCCAATCCACTATCATAGTCCTTTATCCTTACATTTAAAAGGCCATGCTCCTTTTCTAAAGCAGCCCCTGGAAAATGACTAATTACCAGTGAATTTTCTGGATCCTGGAATGAGGCCAGCCCTTCAAAAGAGACTTGGTTCTCCACCTGAACGGGAGGAGTTACTCCTTCTTCACATAAACACTCTTTTTCAAGTTCAAGAAACATCTGCACTGAATCTGTGTCAGAGAGCTGTTCTGAATTGACAGGATCAACAGTGTATTCTAAATTGAAAACAAGACCCTCTAGCTCCTGGGCAGGTCTGTTTTTCAGCTCACCTACTGCACTCTCACCTGTGAGAACACAACTGTAATCAAGAGCTGTATCATTGAGAACAGAAGCCAAATGGTTCTTAGCTGGCTGTAGGTCATCAGAGCAACAAATCTGACCAGGAGCTAGGTGGTCAAAAGTCCCCAAGACAGCAGCTGAGCAGTCAGCTCTATCTTCCACCACTGCGACAGTGTTTGTTTGTTGTCTTTCTTCAAAAATATCTGCCAGGTTGTTCTTTTTCTCATCCATTAGAAAAATCTTTCCTCTCTCTGACAGTTTCTCTTCTTCCCACTCCTTCTCAGCCTCCATCATGATCCATCGCTCATCCTCCTCAAACTTTAGTTCTGACTCTGTTTTCTCTCTCAGGGTGGGGGTTATGAGAACATGCAATTCTGGATCCAATAGTTCTTCACTGAGGCAAGGGGAGAGAGGTGGCATTTCCACAGTGCAAGCTGTGTCCCCAAGGGGGTGCTGCTTCTCACTGAAGCCTCCCTTAACCAAACTTTTCATGGCTCTGGGCCAAGTTGCACTTGAGAATCTGTGTTCCTGCATTACATCTGTGTTACCACTTGCTGCTGTAGCTTCTGATTCCAAAGGCTGGAATTCATGGGGAGAGCTCTCACTGTGCTGCTGAAATCTGAAGTCTTGGCAGTTTCCACTTAAGTTTTTCACATCCTGTACTTCTGGAATACCTATGGATTTGGACACATGTTCCAGAGTTACTGACTCTGACTGAGGTTCTCTGTGGTCCAAATGACCAGAACTTCCTGTTAATGCATAACTGGATTCCTTCTTCTCTTGCAAGGAAGGATTTGAAGCACCAGCTTCTGAAACTTCACTGAGAGAAGCTTCCATTCTTTCTGCAAATTCTGGGAAATTGGGCGGCATGAAGGACTTCCATGACCGCCTGTTAACATTGTCTTTGCGTTCTGCATTTGGTCGCCTTCTGGGTGGCACAGGTGCTGACTTCTGCACATCACTGCTTAGCTTCAGTGCATCAAATATTATTCTCTCATCCAGCTTTTTGCCTTCTGGTGCTCTAGATTCAAAAACACTAGATGCTGCTCCTAATGTACCATTGCTGGATATAGTACTTACTTCCATCTTTTCCATAGTGCCTTTTGAAGTCTGATTAAGCTTTGACCCCTGGTCAATTTGTTCATTTATCCTCATTGTATCATATATAGACCGCTGTGGAACATAGCAATCCTCTATATACCCATCCTCTTCCTCTCCTTTCCCCAGGCAGGTGGGGTTCTGCCTTAAACAGTCTGGCCTGCTGAGTGGCTTACCCATTCTTTTTCAATCAAGATAAACCATCAACCTTTTAAAAGTTTTTCATGAGTTCCCCCCCAAATGCATTCTGCTTAAGTTAAAAATCCCTTTACATGTTCATAACACCAAACCACCAACTGGATTTGCTCTCCAGAAAGGCCTTAAGGTCCCACTTTGAAACCATTCTAGAAGTTCTGAGAGGTACAGCTTTTCCCTCACAGGCTAGCAGCCTCATAGTTGCTGATAAGTGGTATAATTTAATCAAAAAACATAGCAATTCCTTGTATGGCTTTTTTTTTTTTTTTTTTTAAGAGCACTGCTCCAATTTAGTCAATAAAAAATCATTTGACATTGACAAGTCTTAGTATCTCATTCCACTCACATCTCACCCAAAGTAGTAGAGGATTTATACCAATTGTGTCCTTTGAACAACAATGGCACAGCCTCTCTAGTCTTCATATACGGCCCAAGCTCCTAAGAACTCCTTTCGTTTTATCCTCAGTTCCAGCCCCGAAGAGTCCAGCTGGTCTGAATTAAGCCATTCGTCCTTAGTTCGGGTGTTTGCATTTGAACTGGGCTGGTCGGCGGATATTCCTTCAACTTTAAACACAGGAAGTCCTTCATTCGGGGGCCAGCTTGGAGCTTCCTGTCTCCAAAACATCATGGCATTGTTGTGGCTCCCAGAACAGCCCAGCGCTGTGGCCACAAAACAAGGCGAGTGGAGCTCAGCGCCGGGCCTCTGAAGGCCCGCAAGCTGCAGCAGCGGCCGAGGGTCTGTCGGGAGGGCTCGCTCAGCGCGGCTCACTCCCCCGCGCTATGTAGCACGCCCCAAGGGCTAGGGTCGCCTCACCACAGGCTGGCAGGTGGCTCCTGGCCGCGCAGGCCCCGGTCCTGCGCTCAGGAAGTTAGTTTGTCCCTCCGGCAGCCGAGTCCCGCGTGCTGTGGGTGCCGCCTCCCCGGCCGCCGCCAGTCCCCGGCCCGCAGCCGCCGCGCCGTGGGCTGCATGTCAAGCAGCCGCCTCTATTCTCCGCTGCCGCCGGCCCGCCGTCCTCCCCGCCCGCAGCTGTCACGGTCCCGGCATGCAAACTTCTGGCTGGGAACAAAAGGCTCCGCTCGGCCCGGGCGGGGGCGAGCCCTCCTCCCTCGAGCCTCGCAGCCCGCTCGCCCGCTGCTCACTGGAAGTGCTGGCGGTCCTCCTCCCCCTTGCCGTGCTGTGCTGCCTGGGCAGCCCCCCTGGAAGCTCGGGAGCGCGAAGCAGAGAGCCCAGGAGAGGAGGGCGGAGGCGGAGCCCGGGCGGGGGCAGGGAAGAGCTGCGACCGGAGCGGAGAGGAAGGGGCCGGCGGAGAGGATTGGCGGCCGAGGCAGCGAAGGAGGGGCCTCTGCGCGGTTCCGGGCGAGGGAGCCAAGGCGCCAGTCTCGGCTCAAACCCGCGCCCCCAGCGCTCCCCAGCCAGGGGGAGAGCACCGCCCCCAGGAGGGCGTGGGCAGGGGGCGCCAGCGCGGGCTCGGCGTCTCTGCTGCGCCGCGCAAATCCCCTGACAAAGGAAAGCCCCGCCCTCCTAGGCAGCCTTCCCCCTGCCGCCCCAACCCGCAGGGCTCCAAGCCCAGCCCAAGGGAGAGTGAGCGCAGAGGGGGTTCCACGGCCTCCTCCAGCCAGAAGGCTCTATCTGGCAAGGGCCACTCGGGGCCCCATCAGCCGGCAGGGTCACACTGGCTGCTGCGGGCGCCTGCCTCGCTCTGCCGCCAAAGATGGTCCGAGTCCCTCCAATGTCACCTTTAGCGCGCCCCTGCTGGGCCCTAGAACATTCCAGTCTTAAACCTGGCACTTTCCGGGTGTCCGGAGGAATTCTGTCAGGCGCAGAGACCAAGTTATTGAATAAACTCTAGGCACCTTTCTCTCCCCCTTCTCACAGACACCAGGTCTTGATCCTTTTTCTCACCAGCATTTCTCTACCCACAGACCTGAGTGGTGTCAATGACTGAGGGATAGGGATGGGGGCGGGGCCCATGGCGATGCCAGCAGCAGTGCCCCACGCCCAAACACCTGGGCTCCTTTATTGCTGTGCACACCCAAGGAAACCTGAGCCTCCTTGGGGCCAGCTGAAAAGCACGGCTCTGTATTTCAAGTTTCAAGACAGAAAATACTAGAGAAAGGTAGCCCACAATCCAGTCCACAGCTTTTTGGCTTTCAGAAAAGCCACCTAGTCACCTGGCACCTGTTAAACAAAGGAAGTACAAAGGGCATCCCAGGAATCTGTCCACCAGAGGCAGCTACATTTCTGAAGGGGCACCATACTCTGCGCCTTTTGTGATGGTCATTATTTTTCTGAAGGAAGAAAAGGAAGTCTTGAAATTTCTGAATCGCTGCTGGACTATATGGTCAATATAGATGGTCAAACTTATGGAAAAGTTATCTTTATCTTTTATACAAACAGTAAGTGAAGCCAATAGTTGGTGTATGGAGATCTGACAGAGAAACCCTGACCTGAGCTTTAGGCTTACTTGAGTCAAAGAGGCTCTTGGAAAAAATGAGGTGTGGGAGGAAGACTGCGATCAGAAACAACTAAAAGACCTTTCACTGGCAAAATAATTTACACTTAATTTCTCACTTGGAAAGAGGTTGCTGATCAATTCAGCCCACTCAAATCCAAAAGGCTCTCTCCCCATCTGTAAGCTGAAAGAGGGAGGGTGCAGACTTGACTGTGTCTTAACAGTCTGTCTAACGTTAATATTTGTTACTTCTAAAACTTTGCAAGGAGCTGCCCCAGAATTCTGAGTTCTCCTGGTTCTTTACTACAAGACACTAGAAACCCTGTCCTCTGAGGAACAAACATTAGAAAGAACCAAGAATGCTTAACTCAGGGAATGTTCCAGACAATAAGACCAACAAGAAGTATCTGAAGGACTGGGATGTAGGAAGAAGCAAGCTGACCTGGATGTCTCCTTCTAGCACACACTAAGACCGAAGGGTAGATTTTGAACCAACAAAGAGCTTTCTCACAGCTATTTAAAGAATAGGGTGTCCCCCTAAAGTGGTGACATTCTTGACCCAGTAGTATTCCAGCAGAAATTCAAGTAATCATTTGGCAGAGATTTGGGGAGACAGATTTACAAATCCTCAGTATGTTCAGAATGAATTTTAAGATCCATTCTAACTCTGACATACTGTGATCCTAAGGCTTGATCAATTTACAGATCTGATACTAAACATTTCAAGGAATCCAGGTTTTAATTTTCCTTTAATTATTCAGTACAACTGGAAAAAACCAGGAAAGGCAAGATCAGTTTCACTAGTAATTCTCCTTGGCCAAACATACTCACTTAAGTGTTCAGATATCTTAACAGACTGTTTAGTGTGCCAGGGCCCCTCTGGTTGGAAGAATCTAAGGAATTCTGGCTCTGGACTAAGGGTGGGTGGTTATTCTATTATAAAGAAAGATCTTGATGTGGAATCACAAACTTCATGAGCAGAAATTCCTTTCCTGTTTCTTCACCATGTCAAGTGCCAATCAATTCAGTCTTTTCTTAATCTTTCCCCACCCACACCTATCTACCCTATTCTCACTACTCTCACCAATGCTCCAGATTATAATATAAATCAATAGAACATTTTAGCAACTATGGAATTTGGATTCAAATTACTTTTCAGCTTAAGTCATACTCTTTCTGACTAAAGTATTAAAACAGTATTACAGAGACACCTCCCCAAAGTTCAAACACAACTTTCTAGAAAGGATTACATAAAGTTGCCCAATCCTCCGCCCCTCAAAAGAAGCCAAAGAGCACTTTGCTTCTTTTTTATCATCAGTATGTGTTTAGAAAAAAATCATGAGAGGAAGCACAATATTTTTTTTCTCCATGGCTTATTTTTTATCTGTTCATGAGTTTCTCTTTAGTTTTGGTATGTGGAACTCTGCCAATAGCCATTGCAGTGACTGAAATAAATACCTGATACAGCTTTCAGCCTCTTGTTACCCTGATAGCTCCAACAACAACAAAAAAAGCATCTGTTCATTTCACATGCTGTGTGTAAACTTTTTAAAAAAGAGAAGTACAAGGGAGCTCCAGAGAACTACTTCAGATGCTTCCCCCACTCCTATAACCACAAATACGTGTGCTAAAGCCAAATTTCAAATTAGTTTCCAGTTAGTTGATTACAGAGTTCAAAGAATTCTCTACTCATTTAGAAATTCCTAAGAACAGAATTTGGTGGCAGATTTCTCTTCAGTGAACTTAAAAAGAACAATCATGGCCCTTCCTGCTATCTTCCTAACTAAAGACAGCCAGGTTGAATCTCTTCACACCCTAACACAGCTCCCTTTCCAAATTTTCAACCTGGCACTTTGCCTCTGTCTGCTCCAGACTTAAACCTCTAGACTCCTAGGACAATCTGGAGACCCCAGATCCACACTTCCTCAGATTCTATAATGCTTTTTCACCCACCCCCTCTCCTTGAGGATTAGTTCTGACTAGAAGAGGATAAAGAAGATTGGTTGTATCTTGCATATTTTAAATCTACAAAATGCCTTTCATCTTAGGATCTCTAGACTTTACAAGATTTGTTTAGTGGCAAGTGGAAACTCCACAGTATTAGTTTGTACCTGTTGGGCATCAATCATTACTATCCTTCGGAGCTTTTATTATATAAAGATGGCTATTGAGTGCCTCATTAAGCAATACAGCAAGATTTAAAGCTTGTTTTAAACGGGATACTAAGGATGCTGATGCTATAGGAGCTCTCAGATGATCCTAAACTCATGAGAAAACTTTTCACACTCTCCGCAGGAACTCTCATGACCCCTGTAAACCCTTTCCTGCTTGTAGACTTTCCAAAAGAGAGTGTATTGATCAATCCCTCCTTTAGCAGCTCACTAAGACAGTGGTGATGACAAAAGCATGGGGCTTTCCAAGTTAGAAAAGACCTGACAAAAGAATGGGGGGAAAGAAGGTACAGGGAGCCAGAGAAGGCTTTTGTGGAGGGTATCATTTACTCAATTAGTACTTATACATAAAGATGGTGAAGACAAGGATTTCTAAGCAAAGAGCTAGAGGCAGAACATATAAAAAGGCAGGGACCCTAAAGAAGCAAATTTGAAGTCAGCATGGCTTGAATATAGGGTATACGAAAAGGAAAAGTGAGAGGTCAGAATGGTAAGAAGCTCAAGGCCAGTTCATCAGGGCCTGTGAATGCCAAGCCAAAGAATTTTATGCTTTATCCAGAAAACCATTACTACATCAAGATTTATTATTTGAAATTACCAGGGGTAAAGAGAGTTATTGAGTGGTGTGTAGAAAGTTTCCTAAGAATTTGGGAATGGGTGCTCATTTATCTGCCATTTAAAATATATTATCTCATTTAAAAAACCCAAATCTTTAATTTACAAATGAAACTTAGGGTGGCAAACTTACCTGTCCAAAGTAACAATTCCTGGACTCTTAGGATTTTAGCTTACACCTGCTAATGCTGCACTGGTGTCAATATGTATAGAATAGATTGTAGATGGGAAGATTGAAGTTGGAGCAATCAGTTAGGAAGATTATACAGTTTAGGTAAGAGGTAGCAAAAGCCTGAACTTGTGAAAATGAATAAGGGGGCTGGTGAAAGGAATTGCAGAGGCAGAATATTTGGACTTCACAAATGACCAGATAGGAAGGTAGAGATTAGGGAGAAAAATATTATAAATTTAAAATAATGCTATAGTGTTATTCTTGGATTCCTGAGGGCATAATACTACTATAAAATGCATTAGGGAGGAAGAAAATATTTGAATATAATGCATTCAATTTATAGCATACCGAGTGTGCCATACTCAAAGGCTGCCCATGTGAAGGTGTCCAGAAAGGTCCCTCCCATAAAAGATTAAGTTTGGGGTACAGACAGATTTGGAAGCCTTCTCCCATAGAACAGTGAGGGGTCGGACATCCCAGGGGTTACATCTGGAGAGAGAAGGCAGATGACAGAATTTCAGGAGTCACATGTTTGGGAGGCAGGAAGACAAACCAAAAAAGAAAAGCAGAAGAGTAGCCAGAGAAGAGAATAGAGTGCAATGTCAAGAAAGTAAATGGACAGGAGGATTTTAAGAAATGCTGCATTACAGATGAGGACAATGAATTAGACAAGTCCACCAGACTTGACAACTAAGAAGTCAGTGAATACTTCTGAGAAAGTCTGTACAGGAGACTCAGAGACTTTCTGTTAACCGGAACTCAAGCAACCGGCAAAAATATCAAAGAAATAATACTATTTATCCAGTCTCGGTGCTAGTTAACTGAGAGTCTACTGTGTTGGCCCTCCCTTCTCCTTGAGGCTCTGTTCTTTTGGCTTCCATGACACTGTGCTATTCTGATACCACCTTTCTAGCCAGTCCTTCTTTGCTCTTTGGGCCTCTCTTATCCTCTTAAGGCAGTAATTTCATGTGTATCCTTGATTCTTTTCATTCATTCAGGAAATATTTATTGGGGTCTAGTATATGCCCTAAACTATGCCAGGAACTTAGGGAGAGTGATAAGCAAGATGGGGTCAGAAGCCTACATTCTAGTAAGGGAGATGGACATGCATTTGAAATCAATTGTGATAAATACTCTGAAAACAAAGCAAACAGTGCTTTGATAGCATGGGTTAAGGAGCTCATTGTGGCCTGGTGATTCAGGGAAGGCTTTCCTGAGAAAGTGGCCATATGGGCTTTCACTGGGACTGAGAGTAGGCTTTCCAGTTCTAGGGTTGCATACTTTCACAAATTTAACAACTTCACAAAGTTCCTTGGCTCTTTCTATGGAACAGGTCCCTGAATTGACTCTCCCAAGGAATCTTGCTATAGGGGTCCTCTCTCCAATATTAGAAAAGGAAGTGGAATAAATAATACAGAGAAAAGAGATTTCTGAAACATGTCTCTTTTATTTTGTTTCTAAAGCTATTCTTATCATAGATCACAAACAAATAATTTAGATTTGAATTTAAAGATTTAGACCAAAATAAGAGATCTTCCTTTGGGAGTGAATCGCAAGATGATGGAGATATTAAAAAGGTTAACTTGCATGGATGGATGCAGGGAATTCAAGCTGGAGAAGACCTAAGATAAATGCAGTTTCTTTGAATTCTTATAATCTTCCCCTGATTCATATATACACATAACCAAATATCAGAAACACATATTTGCTGAAACTGTGAAGAATTAAATCTTTTCTGTAAAACATCTTGGTGTGGTATATGTGTTTGGCAGAGAGATGAATTAATTACATCTGTGTCTTTAAGCTGCTTTCCTTTGAAATTAAGCTGATATTTTTTCCTTAACGTCTTCATGTTTTAATTAATGATTAAGAGGTGTCTCTCCCAAAGATGCTGACTTGGTAGTTGCCACTATATGGCAACAGAGGAAGCGAACATGGTCTATGTTAAAAGCTAATTAAGCCAAGGAACTTGAGATCATTAAAGCTGATCTGATTGGTAGTTGTGAGTGGCTGGAGAAGTCACTTAGCTAGTACTGGCTTCTTGTTAATTCTGGTTAATGATATGAAAATAAAATTGATTTGTAGAGCACATATCCTAAGGTCAAAATGGTCTCAGAAAAACTTGCTGGGTGTGGGATTCTGATATAAATGAATAAATTAACAAATTAGTGAATATATAAGTAAACATGTACATGTATGTATGTGTATATAAAATATATTTAAGCTATGTACAACCATGATGTAAAAACTGGCTTATGTATTGCTACGCTAGGGTTAGAAATGAGCCCTACATTTGTTCCCCACAAAAACTGCTAAGGGAGGTTGTTTGTCCAGCTACTTGTTTCATTACTATCATCAAACTAATTTTACTTTATCCTCTTTTCCATTTTTCCAAGAAGAAAAGAATGAATCTAATTTTAGGTTAGGTCTTAGATCATGTTCTCTGGAGAATGATCATCCCTAAGCATAAGGGGCATAACTTCCTTAATTTTCAATATAAAATTACTTCATAAAATTGTCATTTGTATGTCTGGGTAAACTTTTTTTAAAGATTTATTTTTATTGTTTTTGACAGAGACAGAGAGAGATACAGAGACAGAGAGAAAGGGGAGGGTCCAAAACAGTCTCCATAGTTGCACATCATCGGTTTTTCTACATAGTTTCATCCCACAGGTGGGCTTGGGGCTACACAGAGCAGGAACTGGGCTGGGGTCTCGCCCCAGTGAGAACTGAACTGAGGGCACTCCCCAGTTCAGCATATGGGTCTGCACGGGCCGGGGCCGGGCTTCGATCCTCTGTCCCGGGATTCGATCCTCGGTCCCCGAGGCTGCAAAGTGAGCGCTTAAACCACTGAGCCATCCCAGCTTCCCCTGGGTAAACTTTTTAAAACAAAAGGATATTATCATTTATTGAGCACTTAAGATATGCCTAGTGCTTTGATCTATATCAGTTTATTTAATTCTTATAAAAACATGAAGGGTATGGTTTACCATTGTTCACATTTCATAGTTGAAGTAACTATACAGAGGTTAATTTCCCCCAAGGTCACTCAGTAAATGACAGAGTCAGAATTTAAAGTTGGATATTTCTGACTCATATTCAGTTTTTTTCACTAAGCCAATCTGAATGAAGATGAAGACCTTCCTTTTACTTTTTTGTTTTACTTTTATTTTATTATATGAGAGGGGGAGGGGAAGGAAGGGGGGGGAGAGGGAGAGAGAGAGAGAGAGAAAGAAGGGGGAGGGCCTAGAGTAGTCTCCACAGTTGTACATCATTAGTTGTGACATGGTTTCATTCCACACAGGTGGAAGTGGTACCATGCAGGGCAGGAACCAAACTGGGGAGCCTTCAGCATGGGAGTTGAAGACCTTTTTTTAACTGCCAACTGATTGCACAAATGACTATGACTCTAAAGTGATGGGTAACTACAAAACAGTATTTCAGAATCTGGCTTTCTCCAAGTACATTTGAAGTAGCAGATTTATTTCTTAGTTTTGCTTTGTTTGGGGAAATACTGAAATTAAATTGTGTTCCTCTAACACAGGGTTGGGCAAGATGTAAATTGTGGTCTACCAGCAGACCACCAAGCAATTTTGGGAGGAACGCCTGAATGATAAAATAGCTAGAGGACTGTGACATTTGAAGAAAATTAGAAGTAGCCCTTGCCCTGAAAACATGTGCCCAGACCTGCTCTAACATACGCTAACTAGTAGAGCAGGAAAGAAACCTAGAGGCAAGATGGAAAGATGAGGAATCCAGCTAGCACTAGAATTTCTGAGGACATACCTCAGACACACAAGGATACACCTCAAGTCTTACAGAGTAGAAAGCATTTTGAATACTCACATGGCTTATGAGAAATAAAGAACATTCATCCAATCAGTCAAATAGTCACTAATCTCAAACTATATGTATACCAATATGCTAACTACTTTGAGGGACACAAAAATGGATTTATTGAGGTGAGAGATGGGACAAAAGTATATAATCAGAAAATGCTAAAATTAGGCAGTATATAATAAAGGCCAAATGAGTCACACAAATTAAGTAATTTAGGAGATCAGGAGTAGTATGCTGGGGAAATCCAGAAGGTTTTGTGGAGATACGGGCCTTGAGCTAAGCCTTTAACTATGGGTAGAAATCAAATAGGTAAAATATATAAAGGAGTTTTTGAGTAAGTGGATGGAGTGGATGTTCTATATAGGAAATAAGAACGGAAAGATAGTGGAGATCAAAAATGTATTAATAGTTTCCAAGACTGGAGAAGAAAAAAGACTGAAGGCCCTGATATAGATCAGTTCTGAAAGATGCCACCATTTAATTCCTGAGATTAGATGACTCCTGCATTGATCTGGAGAAAGGATAAGCATTCATAGAAATAAGGGTGAATACAGAGAGAAGCTAAGGGAAAACCACCCTGGAAGCTCAAGATTTAGAAGGCTACAGCATAATTTATGCCTGTTTTTTCCGTGGGAACCATGTGCGTACACACTGACTGTCCAATCACGCTAGCTCTCTGCATTCTGAACAGAGGATCCTTTGTTCCCAAACAGCAAGGCTCAAAAGAGAGAGTCTGATAAAATCACACTAAGGTCAGTACTACCAGCTGGTTCAGGGGCTGATGCCATTCCATAACACACCCTACAGGAAGCAGCTAGAGATACACTGCTGATTGATTTCCACAGCAGGAGCCTTGTGGCAGAGTGGGGTGGGGAGTAGTCAAGCATGGAGAGAATTCTTCAGCCACTGACTCAAATTAGTTCACCAAGATCCTGACTTTATCCCACAGATCTATATAAGTCACTCTTGGAACCAACAATGTTTCTTAACTAAGTTTTGTAAAAAGAAGGAAAACCTTGAAGCTTCCCCAGGCAGTGGAACTATTTCATAGTAAGTGAACTCTTACTTGCCATGGAATCTGAAGAGGGCAAAATATCAAACGTCCTATAGTTCCAGAAGTGGGCTAAATAAATCTTTTTTGTAAGGGGCTATCCTGTGTATTATAGGATATTTAGTGGCTCCCACTAGATTCCAGTAGCAGCCTCCTCAGTTGTGACAATAAAAAAAAATGTCTCTGGACATTGTCAAATGTCCCCCAAGGGGCAAAAGTGCCCCCAGTTGAGAACCACTGATCAAGCATGAGTTTTGCTGCCAACAGACCTTTCCATTCCCAGCTCTAACATTTACTTGCTATGCGGCTTGAACAAGTAACTGAACATCTTCAAGTCTCAGTTTTCTTATCTGCAAATGGGATTTCAAATGTCTGATTTATGGGGCGGAGGTAGAGGGGACAGTGGGGGAGGTTTAGGATTAATCATTTAGATTTGGGTCTCTCTTACCGCACTTACATCACATCACTACCACACAATTCTTTGTGTCTGTCTCTCACACTACACTGGTAACTACAGACTGTCTTGACACTCCAGCACTCACCACAAGGACTGGCACAAGTGCTCAGTAAGGATGGACATAAAGGAATAGGGAACGCCTTTCTCTCAACCCCCACAAAGGGATCCATGTACCATAACCCCACAACACTTATTCTTATCCCTGGGTGCCCAAACTTCTGAAAAGTCCACATTTCAAATCACAGTACAGTAGTAGGAATAGTTTATGAAGGCACCTAAGGAAGAAGTGTATCCTATTAGTCTTCCACTGCCTATACCAGAGATTGGTATTTGAAAGCACTTGGTAGTGGCACTGGCATAGTTTCAAGGAAGGTGGGGAGGAGCACATTCTCCCCATAGCTAGGTTTTTCCAACCAGCACAGCTGAGACTTGGGAAGAATCTGTCTGGCAGGAGACAACTCTTTGGTGCAGTGACCTGACATGACTTCCTGTGGGACTCATTCCTGGTGAACCAACCAACTTTAACAATGAAGTGCCCTTCAAAGTGACTCATCGCACTTCCTAGAGGCTCACTGCTTACAGCTGGGGTGCCAGCCAGCTATCTTAGAAGTGCCCAGGGTACTTTTCTGAAGCTCCAGGACTAGGCTAAGGCTGAGACCACTCACCATGCATTTCTAGACACAGCGAGAAACTGTCCTGTTCTGGGAAGTCTGTGCTAATCTCACCCGTGTTCACTCATCGAATACTCAACAATAAAGATAAGTTGTGCATGGGGTAAATTCTAGTTTTTCCAGAAATATATTTTTCTTCCTTCTTGTACAAAATCACGTGATGAATCTGTCTCAAATGCTATGTGCTGACGCTGTATGTGAAGAGTTTCAGTAAACTCTAATCAAGCTGCTCAGTCCTTTCTTTTGGTTAAGAATATATTCTTTTTTTTTTTGCTTAAAATCTTCCCTTGCCATCAACATTTCCTGACAGAGTTCTGTGAAATCCATCAACGCTTTCTTGATTACCTTCCATTAGATTTTCCTACCTTCACTGAGGCATGAGGCTCCTTTAAGATGATGTAAAGGGTGTTATCTTGGAATTTTGTTTGTAATGCTGGTATTTGAAATACTAATGGTGATACTTTAAAATGGGGCTGGAAAGAGTTCCATGTGAAGCAAACTTAAAGTCCCTAAGGGCTCCTTCACCTTCTCCCCACCCAGTTCCTACAGTGCGGGTAGAGATTATTACAGAGCACTGGAATTCTTTGGGAGGGGATGGGAGGTGGTCACATAGGGGGTTATAAATATAAGCAACTTGCTGTGAGCTCCTTGGCTGAGAACAACTGACAAACTGTAGTTTCCCCTTTACAGCACAGAACAAAGAAGCTCCCTGAAATTTCCACAAAGGAAGTTCCTCTTCTCTTTAGAAATGCATCATTGACCAACACCTGCATCAATAGCTGGACATAAAATAAACTGCAGATGCCAGGAAAGTGACTAGGAGGTTTTAAACCACACAGAATACCAGCAAAAATAAAGAATCCGGGGAAAGCCGGGACGGCTCAGCGGGTTGAGCGCTCGCTTTGAGGCCACGAGGACCGAGGATCGAATCCCGGCTCCGGCCCAGGCAGGACCCACGTGCTGAACTGGGGAGTTCCCACAGTTCGGTTCTCTAACTGTCTCTGTCTCTGTCTCTCTCTCTATCTGTCAAAAAGTAAAATAGAAATAACTATGCACTG
>PVKE010031899.1:8829-18888 GCA_004027555.1 Craseonycteris thonglongyai
CAGTGCATATTTATTTCTATTTTACTTTTGACAGATAGAGAGAGAGACAGAGACAGAGACAGTTAGAGAACCGAACTGTGGGAACTCCCCAGTTCAGCATGTGGGTCCTGCCTGGGCCGGAGCCGGGATTCGATCCTCGGTCCTCGTGGCCTCAAAGCGAGCGCTCAACCCGCTGAGCCGTCCCGGCTTTCCCCAATATCCTCATTTTTTGGGGAAAAAAAAAAGAACTACATACATTAACCAAATCATTTCCTATAGAAGGTCACAGCTCTTATATACTGGTAAAATGTCCCATGCTATTTCATATGTATTTTAATTTATTATGCAAATTCCTAGTATGTTATTTCTAATAATAGTAGGTAGCAACTAATTTATTCTCACCTGCAGACCATTAACCAACAGTTTCACAACTTGCTAAGAGGTTATCTAGAGTCCTCAGACAGTATTTAACCAGCCGCCTTCCTTACTGGTTTTCTCTAAAAATTATACTAAGCTATTTCAGTATAATGTACTTTATAAAGTAGTTGAGCAATACATATCAAAAAAATTTTAAAGTTCAATTCTCTTTGATTAGATATTATATTTTTTATTTAAAAGAAACTGCACCAAAATATTTTTTTCATCAATGTCATCAGAGCACTAGCATAATAAAAAATTTAATTCATCAGTAGGAATCTGTTTAAGTTATGTAACAACTACATAATATTATACAGCCATATTAAATAATAGCGCAGAAGAAAACGAAATAAGCTGGAAAGATGTCCACAATATATTGTTAATGAAAAAAATTCAAGAAACAAAATGAAATATACATTATGAACTCACTTAAAAATGAAAATCCTTAAAAGGAAAGATCCAGGAGGATAAGCACCAAAGTGATTATCTCTAAATGGTATAATTATATCTGATTTTTATTTGCCTCATCTATATTTTCTAAAAGAAAAAATACTACTTTGCAATAACAAAATTAGTTTAAAAATACAAAAGAATCAAAATTGTGTGTTGTGTTATGTTTACCATATGGTATATAGTCATCTGCAGATTATTCATAAAGAAAGGAAAAACGGGATACAAAGGAAAAGTGATGGGCATATCCTTCATTAATCCAGTTCCACCTTCTGTCCTACTCTTCGTAGCAGACTGTTTCATGCTGAAAACTGACTGTACACAACAGAATGAAGTGTAGTGGCACTACTCACATTTCTCTGTCATAAGGAAGCTACTGAAATGGTTTCTCTATGTCATTTTAAGCTCCTCTATCCTCTCACAAAACTGGGGATGTTAACAATTCAGTTAGAGATTAGGGGCTGCCAATAGTAAATGACAAAAATATCAATAGTACAAGTTTGAGAGTAGGCTTATAAATAAGGAAGTTTTCCATAGGTAATATTCCCAGAAGATGAAATACACTGTTCTTACCTGCAAAAGGGAAACATCAATCATTAGAATGAATGATTATAAGAAATAAGAAAGAAGTTGCAAGTTATACCACCTGTGTCTCAACCCTAACCTCACCTCAAGTGTGGAGAAAATCTATGATAAAATTAGCAAGATTTATAGCTAAAGTTTGAGAGCAAACAGTTGCAGATGACACACAATAAAGGGGGCTAAGCAAACTCATTCTATGCTAGAATAGATGTAATATTGGTGATTGTTATTTACATATCTGGTTTAACGGAAATTTTATGTTGCCAAACAGACCCAGAAACATAGATGACCAAACAGATGCCTGAACTTTAGTGCTAGTCACTGGTAGAATGGGACCACCTAGAATTTCTGAATCCAATTGGTATTTTTCCCCCAAATTTGGTACTATAATAGACCAAATAAGACTGACATGTCATAAACAGAATATGATGAGAATTAGATTTAAATAAAAATTAGTATAATTGGAATGGCAAAGTAGATAAAGGAAAAGTAAATAATAACTCAATGATAAGCCTTTAAAATGATAAATGTTAATAGAAGAAACAGTACTTTAAACTCTATTTTTAATAAGTTGGAAACCATGAACTGTATAGAGGCTCATGAGATAATTCCTCATTCTTATTTTATTTTGCAATGTGTGGAAAATTCATAAAGACATTCATTGTGCTCCAAGTAGAAAGTATTTGTTACAAATGTTTGTCAAGTAAATTTAGGAAAGTGTTTCAGAAAACCTAATAAATGTTACAGCTTCTTAAAGATGGAAAGAATATTTTAGTTTAGGATATTTATGACAGAGCAGAACCTTCAATAAAAAAATGCATATGTGTACACACATACACTACACAATTTCTTATAAATGCTGAAAAATCCACACACCAAAACAAATTGCGAGAGAATTACTACCAAGAAGACATAGTTGTGGGTATAGAACAGCTAAATTTAAATATAATGTTATAGATCAAAGTTACAATAATGTATTTCACTTCTCCAACTCTAAAAATTTTAAACTGATACAAAGTTCCAATAGTACCTGCATAGAACAATTACCTTTCACCCAGTTTAACAAATTTTAAACCTTGTGCCACACTTGCCCTCACCCATTCAGAGGCATGTGCTTGTGTGTGTGCATCTTTGTATAAATGTGTGTATGTACTCATATATATACTGGTATTTTTTGCTAAACATCTGAGAATTTTACACATTGTGGCACCTGACTAATGTTTATTCCAGCATGTATGTATCTCCTAAGAACAAAGATATTATCTACATAATTGTGATAACATAAATATCACATTCAGGACATTTAATATTGATATTTAATATAAATTATAATCCATAATGGCATTTTTCCATTTGTCTTCAAAGCAACTTTAACCTTTTTGCTGTTTTGTTTTCAAATTAGGATCCAATCACTCTTCATTCTCCTTTCATCTAAAACAATTCTCCAGTCTTATTTAGCTTGTCACATAACTGACATTTTGGAAAAGTCCACTCACTTTTCAGGCTGTTCCTCAATTTGAATGTGTCTGGTTACTTCCTCATGATTATATTTAAGTTAAACATTATTGACAGGAATATACAATAGGGGCATCTTTTCCTTCTGAAGCACATCATGTTAGGAGTCACATGATGTGTAATCACTGGGTTCAGATGATATCTGCCAGATTTCTCCATTTTAAAGGTACCTTTCCCTTCTGTTTACCAAGTAATCTGTAAGGTGATACTTTGAGATCATGTGAGTATCTTGTTTCCAAAAAGTCTTTTACTGAGTAATTTTAACATCAATTAGTGACTGCTGCCATTCAGTCATCACAATTTTTGTAAAGATGATTTCTATTTCTTCTCTTTCTACATTTATTAACATGCCAACTAATTCTTTTGTAAAGAAGCAGTTTCCCTTCACCACTTCTAATTTCTTGTATATATCAGTGTAGACTCATAGATTATTTTTAACTTATGGGTATTTTTTATTGTTTTTGACACAGAGAGAGATACAGAGACAGAGACAGAGAGAAAGGGGAGGGCCCAGAACAGTTTCAATAGTTGTACATCATTGGTTTTTACACATAGTTTTATTCCACAGGTGGGCAGAGCTGCACAGGGCAGGAACTGGGCCGGGGTCTCGCCCCGGTGAGAACTGAACTGGGGGCACTCCCCAGTTCAGCATATGGGTCCACACGGGCCGGGGCCGGGATTCAATCCTTGGTCCCCAGGGCTGCAAAGTGAGCGCTTAACCCACTGAGTCATCCCGGCTTCCCCAACTTACTATGTTATAATCAATTTCTAGCATTATTAACTTTGATAGCCCAATTGTTCAAAATCTGCACAGGGGGAGTCCCTGTAAAGTTGGCTTCTGTGTCTTTTGGACATATCTCCTTAGTTTTTGAGCCTTTCTTAGAATACATTTCAAAAATCATGATCTATTTCAAAACAGAAGTCAATATCATATCCAATAGTGTAGAACTTTACTAGAAGTATGCCCTCCAAACTCAGGGATAAAACAAGAATATTAATGATTAACAATATCATCTAAAATGGCTTCAAATACTTTCTACAAATGTGGAAAAATCATAATGGATTAATGTAATACAGGAAAAAGGCAAAACATTATTTTGACAAAAAGATTGTATGTTATGAAATCTAAAAGAATCAGTTGTAGAAATTATAAAAGTAATCCATTTAATAAGTTTTCTAGACATAAGTTAAATATACTAAAGTAATATTACCAAGTAACAATAAGATAGAAAATACAAAGAAAGAAGACATTTCATTCCAAATAAAAAGAAAAATTTTTGGAATGTAACTTAATAAGAAATGCACCTAATCTTCACGAGAAAAGCCATTAAACTTAATGATAAAAATTAAACTATGACTTAAATAAATGGAGAAAATGGCATATTCTTGAATGGGTGGCCATAGTATTATAAAATAGCTTACTTAGTTAAGCATAGACTTGGTTTCACCTTCATTCTTTCCTGAAATACCATTTAAATGACAGTAAAATATATATTTTAAAATTGTAACATAAGAAAAAAACAAGGAAGGATACACAAACAGATAAAAAACGTCAATACAGTTTTAAAATTGGAAATTAAAGTGATTAAAGATAACCCAGAGGGTCAGAAACATAAGGGAGGGAGGAAGGAAGAGAAGAAGAGAGAGAGAGCGAGCGAGCAAGGAAGGGAGAGAGTAAGAAAGCAATTCTATTATTGCCAAACCTCAGAAAAGCTTAGGAATTGTACTTTTGGATACAAGGATGTAATAGGGTAGGACTTTAAGTGGAAAGATTTGTTGACAATATTTTAAAGAAGATGCCAAATACAGTGATCTCTTTCCCTACTCTGGAGCCAGATGATTACTCAAGTAGATGACTGGAGTTTCATTCTCTAAAGGTTGAACCAGAGAGGCCTTAGATTACAAGACACCAAGAATAGCTGAGAGTGGAATAAGGTACTTTGTTTAACAAGTGAGATTAAATAAAGGTTTATTATACATACCACCACTACTAGTCAAATGACAGCCTTCCAGAATGTTAGCATTCACATTCTTTCTCCAGAGCAGGAGAATGGAAAATTCCTCTCCACATAATCCGAACTGTCCAAGAGTAAATATCTTGAGACACTGACATTTGGTGTCAGAGATCAACACAGATAGTTCATTGCTCATTCAACTCTGAGTGAAGCTCTCCAGTTAATAAGCTCTGCTCATAGCACAGAGACAGAATTCAAAGCATACCAAAAAAAAAAAAAAAAGAAAAAAGAACTTGGAGAAACTGATACAATTTGAACAGAAGAAACTTAAAAAATATATTTAAAAACTTCACAGAAATAATAAAACAATATTGCACCCAGGAAACAAGAATTAGAAACTATAGAAAAGAAATTCTCAGAGAACAAGAAAGATCAGAAATGAAAAAAAAAAAAAGGCATACATTTATATAAAGAGTGTTCAAATATAAAGCTGAAGAGGAAGACGGGATGGCTCAGCGGGTTAAGTGCTCAGTTTGGAGCCCTGGGGACTGAGGATTGAATCCCAGCCCCGGCCCGTGTTGACCCATATGCCGAACTGGGATGTGCTTCCTATGCGGGAGGACTCCAGTTTAGTTCTCACCAGGGAAAGCTACCCATGCTGGAGGCCCCCCACCTGGTTCCTGCCCTGCACAGCCCCTGCCCACCTGTGTGAAATGAAACCATGTTGAAAACTTATGATGTAATTTATGACTATGGAGACTGTTCTAGTTCCTCCTCCTTATCTCTGTCTTTCTCTGTCTCTGTCAAAACCAATAAAATAAATCTTAAAAAAAAAAAAATATATATGGGGGTAGTAGGGAGGGGAAATCAAACACACAGTGATGGAACGTGAGCTGATTCTGGGTGATGAGCACATAATGCGATGTATAGACAATGTAATGTAGAATTGTACACCTGGAAACAATGTAATTGATATCAATTAATGTCACCCCAATAAATTTAACAAAATAAATAAATAAATAAATAAAGCCGAAGAACTCTTTTACAAGGAAGAACAAAATTGTAGAGAACTGAATAGTAAAAGATAAAGCAATTAGAGTCTAAGAGGTTCAATATCCAACTAATAGCAGTTTCAAAAGGATCCCACAACAGCAGCAAAATTAGAATGTATGGAACTATCAAAGAAATAAAACAGGAACAATTCTAAAATGGAATACACAGGTCAAAGGATGAAAAGAGAACAAACAACAAGGCGAATCATTAAGAAAAATATAAAACACTGAGGAATAAGAGAAGATCCAAAAAGCTTCCAGAGATTGGACAGGGGGAATACCTATTCATAAGAAAGTTACTGGTGTTTTTAACAATAATGGAAATGAAAAGATAATGGTCCAATGTTCTTAAAAATTCTGAAATAGGCATAGTATTCAGGACATAGAATTAATACAAACTAATTTTCATTCCAGTAATAATTAAAGAACACAGTTTTTCAAACAGTAACAGAAAAGTTCATATGAATCAGAAAACAATCAGACAAACCAGAATTGAATCCTAGCTCAACCTCTCAAAGGCTTTATAATCAATGAGTTACTTAACTTCTTTAAACCTGTTTCATCTTTAATAAGAGGATAATAATGCTAACTTGTAGAGTTGTCCTAAGAATTAAATGTTTTATGAAATAACAAAAAGCTGTGTGATAAATTACATTATCCTCAGAATTTTCATTTTATTATTTAATTGATATGCCAGTCATAATAGATATGTGCTAAAAAAGTAAAAATTTGAACAACTGGAGAAGATACATTAAATTTTGGTAATTCAGGGAAAGCCGGGATGGCTCAGCGGGTTAAGCGTTCACTTTGAAGCCCCGAGGACTGAAGATCGAATCCAGGCTCCGGCCCAAGCGGACCCACATGCTGAACTGGGGTGTGCTTCCCGAATGTGGTGAGGCCCTGAGTTCAGTTAAAAAAAAAAAATTTTTTTGGTAATTCTATGTCTTTTGTATATTTATTTCTTAAAGCACATGCTCACAAGTGAATTTATAATTTTAGTCTTTGCTTTGCTATTTACAATTTGTATAATTGACTTCCATTTCCTCTAACATGAATACCACCTGAAAATAAGAAATAAAACAACATATTTCTTAAATGTTCCCATGAGCTAACAAAAAGATGAATAAATCATGAAGACAAGATTAAGTGAAGATTGGTATTCAGAGTGTAAGGCAAGCACTTAAATTGTCTTTTTCTTTGAGATTATGTGCTCAATCAGCCAAATTTGAGTATTTATGTTTGTGTCCTCAAAAGCTGGTAAGTCCAACAGCAGACCCTCCATAATACTGGGACCAGAGAGAACTTCTCATTTAGTATACTAAACAAGATAACAATGATCAGAGCAATAGGAAACATTTATAGAACTTACTGTGTTCTAAGTGCCTCAAGGATACTAACTCATTTAATTTTTACAAAACCATAAAAAAGTGCACCATTATAATCCTTATTCTAGAGATCAAAACAGTGAAGCACAGAAAGGTTATATAATTTGTTCAAGGTTAGCAGTAGAGCCAAAATGCAAATTAAGACTGTCTGGGTCTAGAGACAATGTTCTTAAGCAGTATGCCATACCATCCCTGGCTTCTTCCCCTAGAGGAAATGCAAGGAAAATTGCCTACACAGAACTTTGGCACTGGGTGGATAGAAAAATAAGTCATCTCTGAGGATTTGTAACCAGAGGCTAACCCTCACTGAAATCTGCAGTCTAAAGCCTCACTACTCTTCTTTTGCTCCAGAAAACCTACCAAGAATTTAAAGTGATCATGTATTAATGGCATAATACTAATAGTGTTCTCAAGCATCTGATAGAAACAAATGTAAACCCTGAAATTCTACTTTCATTACAGGTATCAAAATATTTTCATCATATGTAAAATTTAAAGAAAAGTGAGTAATTAAAAATTAATAAAAAAATCATTTAAATACATATAAAAACAAAATGTATGACAGAATCACTCCTAAGAAGTTGCCAGGTATTAGAATTACCACACACACAATTTAAATATGTTGAATACGTTTCAAGAAATAAGTAACAATATAAAAACGTGAGCTCTAGAAAACAGATTATTTTAATGCAAAGTATGATAATCAAAGAAAATAAATCAACAAATAGATTAAATAGTGACTTCAATATAGCTGAAACAAGAATTAGAGAACTGAAATAGAGAAGTGAATAAATTATGTCATATGTAGGCCTGAGAGGTAAAGAGACATTAAAAATATTGTCAAAAGGTGTAACATATATCTGAATTAGAGTTCTAGCAAGGAGAGAAGGAAATAGAGGTAATACTAGAAGAGCAAAACTGTAGAAAATATAAGAAAAAGATCTTAAAAGCAAACAGAGAAAAGACAAATTACATCCAAAGGACTGACAGACCAAAAATTAAGTTTTGAAAGAACAGTATAAATTGGAAGACAGTGAAATAAGACCTTCCAATAAGTTAAAAGAAATTCACTAGTAACCTATACTCCACAAAATTATTCTAACAATGAGAGTGAAATAAAGTCATTCATAGACAAAAACTGAGATGGTTTATCACTCTCATATTCTCACCGAACATACTTTCAAGTAAAGGAAAATAATACCACATGCAGGATCTAAAATTCCAGAGGAATGATAAGGGGAAGAAAGGTGGTAAATATAAGCAATATTAACATTATAAAACAATATTTATTTCATACAGAATTAAAAATGACAACATTAAATATATAAAATAAAAATATATAAATTGGGAAAAAGCAAACAGAGTTAAAAGGTTCCATTCTGAGCTCTTTTTTGTTTGGGTTGAGAGTAAAGATATGTACATAATTTGAAAAGTACAGATGATAACATTTGTATGAGTTCCAAACTAATACACTATAAAAAAGAATGAGAAAAAAACATAATGAAGAATACAAAAAGAAGGCTATAAAGGGAAGGGAAAAAAAAAACACAACAAAAAAACAAAATAAAAGACCCAAAGAAATGGTGGGAAAATAAATAGACAAAATTAAATGGTAGAAATAAACCAAAATATATCAGTAATTACAATAAATATAAATAAACTGTATGTTCCAATTAAAAGATAATTGTCTGATTGTATTAAAAATATTTTCACTTTACTGCTTTCCTTTCTTTTCAAAAGATACCTATATAACATATAAGTACAAAGTGAAAAAATATATTAATCGTAAGTCTTACCAAAAAGTACATTAATATCAACCAAAATATGCTGGCAAAAAGCATTACTAAAAATAAAGAGGATAAGTTTTAAATAATACAAGGTTTAATTCTCCAGGGCATAACAATATCTAACTTGTATGCAACTGATAACATAAATTGAAAATACCTAAAGCAAAACCTGACATGGGAAACTAAACAAACAACTCAAATTGGAGATTTTTACAATAGTTTAGTAATGAAAAGTCAAGAAGATAATGTCCTAAGAATGTAAAAGATTTTAATAATTACCCTTATCTAATGAATTGATATATAAAATAGCACCAAGAATTGTAGAATACACATTATTTTAATTACATATCCAAAATAAACATTTCAAAATCTGGATCGCACAACAGGCCACAAAAACAGGCTCATAAACTTTTAAATCAATGATATTATACAAACCATATTCCCTAACAATGAAATAAGATAAAATTAAATAACAAAAAAGTAACTTGAAGTAATTCATTGTTTTCAAAATAAGAAACATACTTTAAATACCTTAAAATAAAATTTGGAACTAAATATTGAGAACTAAAAGACAAACAAAATCTAAACTTGTGGTATATTATATATCAAAATCAGTAATTGATGAGTATTTTATAACCTTAAATGAGTCCTATGGAAAGGAAGAATAAGAATAAATGGTCTGAGAATCAAATAAAGTAGATTTGATAAGAAAAACTAAATAAACTTAATACAGAAGCATCAATTATGTCTCAATAAAAACTGTTTTTGGGGAAGCTGGTATGGCTCAGTGGGTTAAGCCCTCACTTTGCAGCACTGGGGACCAGGGATCGAATCCCGGCCCCGGCCCGTGCGGAACCATATGCTGAACTGGGAGCTCCCCCAGTTCAGTTCTCTCTCTGTCTCTGTCTCTGTATCTCTCTCTCGCTCTCTGTCAAAA
>PVKE010031900.1:0-18784 GCA_004027555.1 Craseonycteris thonglongyai
TTGGTGCGGGATCGAGTTGGAAAATTCGTTTAGCGGCATATCCAGAAGATTTTCGGGATCGAGTTGGAAAATTCGTTTAGCGGCATATCGAGACGTTTTTCGGGATATACGTACTCAGTGTATAAGATGACCCCCGATTTTCGGTTGACTTTTTTTCGTTTCAAAAGTCGTCTTATACGCCGGAAAATACGGTAACTACACCTCTCTCGCACCTTCTCTCAAACAATAAATTTAAAAAAAAAATGGAGATAGACAAAGTTGTTGGAGAAGAGGCTCTAGCTGAAAGATGGGTAAGACGTGTACAGGGTAAAGTCCTTTAGAAGCTCCTTCAGAAGCATTGTCACAATGTTCCAGTCCAGTAAGTATTTCCTCCTCTAATTGCCTATGATATTTAGTATCTGTTCCTTGTTTTTTATCCTGTGAATTCTTGTATTATTTGTTTTTTGAAACTACCTTCTATATATCTACCTCCCAAGTCCAAATGCAAGCTCTATAAAGTCAGGAACCATTTCTTTGAATTCTCAAGGAATATCCATGGGAGGTTTTCAAGTAGAGAATAACACAATGAAAATGCTGCTTAAGCCCAATTATTATTTACTTAAGAAATATTTATTGGGTGTCTATTATGCTTAAAGTACTGCACTGGGTACATCATGTCTCTGCAACTACAAAGGAAACTCAGTAAGAGCAGGGACAATGTCTATGGTGTTCATTGTTGTATCCCCAGAGAGAAGTCAATACCATACATTCAGGAATTCAGTAATTGCTTGTGTGGTCAATGAGAAGTAAAAGGGTTTCAAGAATGGGCAAGTTATCCTCCTTGATCGCCAAAGATCATGTGCTCAAATAGGGCATAAGTCATATTTTAGATCAGGTCTTTGAAATAAAAAATAAAAAAAAATAGCAACGGAAAGATAGAAACTGACCCAGTAGAATATGCCCAGCTCTACTTTTGATTCACTTCCTAGACACTCAGCCCTGTCCACACAGGAGGGCGGGAGCAGTCAGGGAGAGTCCCAGTATGGCTGTGCTCAATGCCATACTTCAGGAAATAGCTGCAGTTCCTGGTAAAAGCACACTTTCTAGTTATCGGAAGTTAAGGCTGCAAACTTAAGCATAAAGCATTTTCCTAATTTTTTTTTTCAGGTTTTAGTAAAGAATTCACATCAAAAAAGCGAGGCATGGGATTTATTTCCCTGGGCTGGACTAGAAACAAAGTCTACGTCTTGGGCCCTTTGAGCTACTGATTTCTACTGTTGTCCAAGAAAAAAAATTTTTCTAGCAGAAAGAGGCTCTAAAATGGTCTACAGGCCATTAATTGTGATTAAAGCAAACCCCAAAGATTTTGTTTCCATACCAAAACTTTCAGAAAGAATTTTTGTTAGGTCCGTTTTACTTAAAAGCAATTAAATATATCATGTTACATAAAACGAGACCTCCTTTTCCTGAGAAGTAATTGTCTCGTGCTTAGAATGCACTATAAATTATTCCAGAACCAGTTTACTTTCCCAGCTGTATAATTTCAAATCTATTATCCCTTGCTTCCTGGAGAGATAATAAATACAAATAATAGATACTAAGCATGTCAGCATTTTCTTAGCCTCAAAGTTCACCATCATGACCTAGAAAACTTGTTTCTATTTGTCAACAATTTTAAACGTAATGACTGCAGCCCATGAATATCATGAAAGAAAAGTTCCTTTCAAAATTAATCTTATTCAGTTAATATATTTAGTCATGATTTTATTAATTTTTTTTCAAGAAGTCACAATAATTTATAAACATTCTTTTATTCTGGATTTTTTATTTATTTGTTTGTATATTTATTTACTTATATTTATGACTCAGGATAAGATCTGAATAAACTGCCAGATACATTTTATGTGTGTTTTCCTTCATAAATAATTAATTTTTAGAACAGAGCCTGGCACAAGGTAAGCTCAATAAATACCTATAAACATAAAAAAAAGATTTTTTTTTAGAAATAATGAAAATGAAAGTTAATTACAAGTACTCCCTAAGTTTAAATTACAATTGTGTTTTGTGTTTCTTCATATAATGCTAATGTAGTTTATAAAATGATCACTTTGAAATTATTAAACTCTTTTAATCTGTATAACTACTTCTTCAAAGTCTTCAAGGCTCCTAGAAAAACAAAGTTTTCTTAGGTTTAGCAAACATTTAAACCGTTTGCCAGTTTCTAAGAGATAGAACAGCAGATGTGTCCTCTTTCTAGCTGTCAGGGACGTCCAGGAATGTGTTGTGCAAACTGATAAGAAGTTTCCTGCCACTGGAAATGTTCAGCACAGCTTGGCAGGCCACCTGGTGAGCTTCTTGGTGATAGACTTAAAGCAATCGGTATGTGGATGGGATTGTTTTAGTGGTTCCCTGGCTCATTTTAGCAACCAGCTTATGTTGTGAGAAAAATAACCTAACGGTTCTGAAAATCCCATACATCAACAGAATACTATTGCTTTAGAAAAAGTTTATGACATATTAAATCCCCCCTAAACATCTTCCAATTGAGCTTTATAAAACTTAAATATAGAAAAAAAACCATTTATTTGTTTAATTTTGGAGCAAAAATGTTAATTTTTGGAATAGGTTTTGCCTAAAGGTTCATAACTTTTGAAACACAATTACTTACTTTTCTCTTGGGGACAGCTTCTTATAAGAAAAAATATTTTTATAATTTTTAATAATATATATTAACTATTCTGAGCTATAATGGGTTCCAGGTATTTGACTTTTTCAATTAAGTCTTTCAGACTTTTGATACAAAATCCTGCTCCCTATTTCCATCTGAAGGAGATGAACCTCTGTGAATTACTGAAGTTTTCAAAGTCCAAATTCTTTTTCTGTCAACTGTGCATAAACATACCCACCTTGTGCATTTTGTAGTGAGAAATAATAAAAGCAATCAAGCACATTTAGTGCTAAGTATAGTGTATTACAAATAGTAAGGGCTAAATGTTAGTTGTTTAGTTGTGACTTTAATTATGCATCCAAGTGACTACAAAATCTTGATCATTTATCTTTTAGAATCGTGGAGTTCCCATTTTGAATTTCAAATCAGTTGTTGAACACCTCTACTTGAATATTCTGTACCTACATACAACATTAAGGTGTCTAGAATTACGCTCATCTTTTTCCTGTTGGCCTGCTCCTACTATTTATTTATTCTTCTTCCATATAGTGTGCTCCTATTGTTTTTCAGATATTAGGATAGATGCTGGAGTTCTAAAAGACAAGATGCTGGCTTAGGAAATAATCTTATTTATTTCTCAAGATCAGCTCACCCATTCATCCCCCAAAACACTCTTCTTTCACCCTTTTTAACAGTCTGCAAACAGTCTCCTTGGAAGTCCAAGGAAAGCAAAATGATGATAGCTGACATTTATGGAACTCCTGGCTAACTGCCAGGAACCCTCTAAGAACCCTGAGTGTGGCCTACCTTTTAACTTTTGCAGTCCTTTGAGTTAGATACTTTTAATATTGCCTTAAGAAAAGGAAATCCAAACAGAGAAAAGTTAAGTAAATTTACTAGAAACTTATTTCTTGAATCCAAGTCTGTGACTTCAATGTACATATTCTTAACTTCTCTGCTCATTATTATCTTTTACTTACAAGACACAGCCTCAAAGAGAATTAAACTATCACTTAGTTGAAAGGTTTTATTACTGCATATGAGAATATTAATAATTTTCACAGTGAATCAAAATGAAAAAGTTAAATCATGTTCTCCATTTTCTTATGTGCAAATAAAGAAACATGACATTTTATAATAATACTAGCAAAATATCCAAGAATTTTTACTATGTACAAAGAGCTACTTTTAGTCCTTTGCAAAAATTATATAATAGCATTTAAACATAGCTATTCAATGAGTATTATAATTATTCACATTATATAAATGAGGAGGCTGAGGTCTAGAAATTAAAGTGATTTGTCCTAGTTAAATAGTGACAAAGCTGGGAACGAACAGAATTCTTTCTGATGCTAAAGCCAGTACACTTGGGCACTATGCTCTATGGACTTCATTTAATAATGATGTGCATCTGAAATTCTTTCAATAAAACCAGCTTTGATGCTTACATGGATAAATACTCAGCTATATAACAAAACTATGAGGCATATTAGATTCATTTCTGATGTTTCTAGTAGATAAGTGATTCTATATCATTTACATATGAAAAGATGTATGGAAGAACTTTTGTTTTTGAGATAGAAAAATTCATCCTAACTTTGAGATTATATAACAGTAGTAATTCTATGCCATATGTGAAATGATCATTTTCTGTAATCAAAACCAATTGTTTTTGAGGAAAAACATCTGATTTTTGCTTCAGTTCTTAGTCTGTGCCACTAACATAGAGTTAATTTCAACTTTCCTTTTCTTTTTTTTTTTGACATAAAGAAGGGGGAGGGCCCAGAGTAATGTCCATAGTTGTCCATTAGTTTTCAATATAGTTTCACTCCACAGGGGGGCACAGGGCTGCGCAGGGCAGGAACCAGGCCAGGGGCCTCCCGCATGGGCCCCAGCAAGAACTGAGCTGGGGGCACACCCCAGTTCAGCATATGGGTCTCCAAGGGCCAGGGTCAGGATTTGATCCTTGGACCCTGGGGCTGCAAAGCACGTGCTCAACCCAGTGAGCCATCAGGACATCCCTCCACTTCAAGACTGTCAATCAGAATAACAATCAGGTTTGACTTGGCAAAGGTAGGAATACTATGAGCTCTTTTAGAGTAAGAATGGAGCACAGGGCAAAGGACCTTGGACTCAGATGGTGATCATCATAATAAAGGATTAGTTTAGTAAATAATGCCAGGCCATATTCACTGATCAATGACTATGGAATGGACAAATAAATGATATATTTTTAAATTCTTGTGTTAGACATAGATAAGTTGAGTCAATGTTGATTTCTACTCAATAAAGTAAGAGTATTCTAATGACTTAACTAGGTTGCTATTTTCAGAAAGAGGTTTTACATCAAAGCAGAAGCTAGGTGATGAACACTTCTCAGGGAACTAACTCCTAGGAAGCTCTCTCATATAGTTAGGAAGCTGGGTTAGGTGAGCTTTATGGCCCACTCCAACTCTGATATTATATGATTCAGTGATTCTTGCTGTAGTGAGAAAGATACATTAAAACAAACAAAAAAAATAAAGCAAACTTATTCATCTCTCAAATAAAAAATCTCAAAATTTCCTGGGCACAGATTCTCAGTTGAGATTTTTTTTAAGATTTATTTTTATTGCTTTTGACAGAGAGAGAGAGACAGACAGACAGACAGACAGACACAGAGAAAAGGGGGAGGACTCAGAGCAGTCTCTACAGTTGCACGTCATTAGTTTTCTACATAGTTTCATTCCACAGGTGGAGGCAGGGCTGCACAGGGCAGGAACTGTCGGGGCCTTCCACCCAGGGCAGGAGCTGAACTGGGGGCCTCTGACATAGGAGGCTCGCCCCAGTGAGAACCAAACTAAGGGTCTCCCACATGGGAAGCACACCTCAGTGCAAACCGAACTGGGGGCACACCCCAGTTTAGGGGTCACACCCCAGTTCAGCACATGAGTTCGCATGGGCCAGGGCTGGGATCTGACCCTCAGACACCAGGGCTGCAAGATGAGTGCTTACTGAGCCATCCCGGCATCCCCTCAGTTGAGATTTTAAAGAGAAATATGTAAGTTCTAGGATCAAGAGAGGCTATTGCTCCTGTGATGGGGAAATTGACCAAGGGCAGTAAGGTGCAATTAAGAAAAGTGTCCGGCTGCTATCAGCCTAGTTTGTTTGAGGCTTGCATGAGATCTTGGCTAGATGTGTCATCTCTATTAAGAACTGCTCACTTCCAGAAAAGAACCCTAGAACAGGTTTAAAAGACTCAATGACTCATGGGAAGATTTCCTTGTGAAAGATGATTATATAATGTGACCTAAATTAATGCTACCAGTACCTTACATTTCGATCTGCACAAACAGTTCTTAGTATTTTCAAATATATTATTTGATTCACATATAAGTGTGAGTTGGGCATACCATCATTTTCAGTTTAGACAGGAGGAGACTTCTTAGAAAAGTTAGTAACTTGCTTAAAGTACCACAACTTGTAAATGTCTGACGTAAGTTATCATCGGTTCAGTACTCAGTACTGCAATAGTGCCATTTTCCTGCAAGTCTGATGCAGTGACCAGTACGGCTGTCAGTACCAATTATCTTGGCCTTTTACTTAGAGTCCTCACCAACTGGAAGCCTGCTGGATCTGGTTCCAGACTCGACACAAAGCAGAAGAATCCATTCACTGACTGCCAAGGTCTAAGCTGTGATCTATACTCTACAGAGAGCATGGCTTTGTCAGCAGAATCCATTCACTGACTGCCAAGGTCTAAGCTGTGATCTGTACATTACAGAGAGCACAGCTTTATCAAGAACCCCCCAATTTTGTGGTGTCAGTGGAGCTAATGAGAGAGCTAGCCAGTTATCTATCAAAAATATATCCTCTGTTGGAAGCTGTTTATTCAAGTTTCCTTAGGGAAATACCACTGGTATCCTCAAGCACAAGAATAAGCGTCCATGTGGATATTTTAAGAATCCAATGGTGCAGAAGCTAGCTGTCCTTGATGCTTTGGCCATGATTGCTTTGTCTCCAGACAGGGCCAACCCTAAGACGCCAAGTACAGCTTGATGTTGTCAAGAGCTAGAGACTCCCATTGCATTTAGTGTTGAGGGACATACTTAGCTGGTGATATCATCAACTGTACTGCCATCATCAAAAGGAAGGGCAGCATTTGCACTTCTCACTCTGACAACTATTAAGAAGTAAATTACCTTCCATCAATATTAAAAAAAAATTTCATTGATCTTGTTTGCTAAATGCTACAAGGACTCTTCACTACGCAAAGTGACCACTTCAAAGAGCCATTCCATGGCTCTATAAGACCCCTGGCAGCTGCTCTTGACTTTTGAGTTCATGGACTAGAAGGCGTTCTCTTTAACCCTAATGGACACAGTGCTCATACCCTGGAAAGGTTGTGAGACAGAAAACTCACATATATCTCCCTGTAAATGAATAAAGACAGCCAGGATCTATTCTGCTGAGCCGCTGTGGGGATAAGGATGATGATGTTGCCTAGGGAACATAGTACAACAGTGTTTAAGAGTTTGAGCTCTAGAGTCAAACAGAGCTCTGATCAGTCATAACTCTACCATTCCCTACTCATGTTGAACAGGATATCTGTCATCACTAAACCTTATTTTTCTAAAGTGAGGAAAATGTAGATTCATTCCTTATTACTTTTTTTTTTTTTTTTTTTTAGAGTTTCTATGTTTCAGAACTAAATTAGGTGCTAGATTTACCATAGTAGATAATATAAACAATGTCATTTTTATTTATATAAATTTCTTACTAGAGTTGTTTTGTGAATTAAATGAGATCATGATATAAAGCCTTTAGTATAAGACCTTGCCCAAGGTTTTCTTCAACTAATGTTAGTAAACTCAAGGAGTACACAAGACCCTATCTTAAAAATACTGAAAGGGTTCTCAATTAGACTGTTGCTTTGCAGTGTCAAGGGATCTATTTAGGACAAATGAGGGGTAAATACTATGGGGTTTAATTGAGGATTGGTAAGAAGTTTTGACAGTAAGAGTTCCCCATTAATGACAGACTCAGAAAGGAATGGGCTTCTTCTCAGAGTCCCAGGAAGAAGCTGCATGAATCTGTTAGAAATCCCATAAAAGCAACCAAACTTCCATCGAGTGTAAGGATTGCAGCCATCATTGGTGTTTTATATTTTTAAACAATAATAATAGCTCTTATTGATGCTTACTTCTAATGTACCATACTATAAATACTCTAGAGGCTCTTGATTCTTTGCTTTGCTCTTCATGGGAACTTTCACAGAGAAAGTGGAAATATTCAGGCCAATTGAGAAACATATTGCCTTACTCCAGCTTGTATTATTTTCTCTATAAAGTGGGCCACTATATGGACTAGGTTCCTGGTCAAGTTAGGGCCATTTTAGGAGAGTAATATGTCTCTGTCCTTGAAGAAAAAGTGTCAGAGGCCTGTAGATATTGGAGAAGGAAGAGAATGCCTTAAAGGCCAATATACTGATGCTTTTCACTTAGCAAATCTCAAATTCAAGGCCAGTACCAATTTCTTTTCTCTTTGTCCTCCTCCATATCTTTTCTCTAATTTTTCTCTATTTTGTCATATATCATGCATGCAAAAGAGCATATATAATACACATATACTATTTATTTATTTATTTATTTATTTATTTATTTATTTTAAAGATTTATTTTTATTTTTTGTCAGAGACAGACAGAGAGAAGGGGAGGGGGAGGTGGTGAGCCAGAGCAGTCTCCATAGTTGACAGCATTAGTTTTCCATATAGTTTCACTCCACAGGTGGGCACGGGGCTGTGCAGGGCAGGAACTGGGCCAGGAGCCTCCCACACAGGCCCTGACAAGAACTGAACTGGGGACACACCCCAGTTCAACATATGGGTCCACATGGGCCAGAGCCAGGATTCAATCCTCCAGTTCTGGGGCTGCAAAGCGAGAGCTTAACCTGCTGAGCCATCCCAGCTTCCCCCACATATACAATTTAAATGATACTAATATTAACAAAACAATAACAGCAAATGCTCATATGAGTATGTCTATTATGTAGTTGAGGAAATAGCACAAGTAGTAAAAAATGGGGAGGGGGAAAAGTACAAACTCCCAGTTATAAAATAAAGAAGTCGCAGGGATGTAAATATAGAGCATAGGAAATATAGTCAACAGTATTGTAATAACCTTGTATGATGATGGATGTCTATTAGACTTATGATGATGATCACTCTGTAAAGTATATAAAATTTAGATCACTATGTTGTACACCTGAAACAAATATAATATTTTGTATCAACTATAATTTAAAACAAACAAAAGAACTTTGCTCCTTAGAAACATACCTACAATAAAATTAAATAAATAAAATTAAATAGGGGAAGCTGGGATGGCTCAGTGGGTTAAGCGCTCGTTTTGCAGCCCTAGGGATTGAGAATGGAATCCCAGCCCTGGCCCGTGCAGACCTATATGCTGTACTGGGGTGTGCTTTCTGTGCGGGAGGCCCTCAGTTTGGTTCTGGCCCCCTGGTTTAGCCCCTGGGTTGAGGGGGCGTGCCTACCATGTGGGAGGCCCTATGCTTGGTTTCCACCCTGCATAGCCCCCACTCACTTGTGTGGAAGGAAACCATGTCAAAAACTGATGATGTACAGCTATGGAGACTGCTCTGGGCCCTCCCCCTTCTCTCTGCCTCTCTCTGTCTCTGTCTCTCTTCGTCTTTGGCAAAAACAATAAAATAAATCTTAAAAAAATAAAATTAAATACATTTGTTTTTATATTTGACAAGAGAGAAGAACAAAAAGAAATAACACGAGCTGTATCTGAAACCTTTTATACGCCACTTCTCTAACTCCCATTCTTATTGCTTCTCAGGTTGCCAGCTCCCAACTAATTCTGGCCCATCTCCTCTTCCTCCAGCAAGGGCACTGCATAACCACAGACACTAGAAACATTTCTCCATCTGTGCAGGAACTAAGTTGGTTCTCCTGTTCTCTGTCCTTTGCTAAATAATACAGATCCCTTTGGAATTTTCAGGCACTGCAGGATTTAGTGTGAGACTCTCAGTACAATTAGGATGCCAAATACAAGGCTTTGAGTACATTGAACAATCTATGTTTGTTTTGATGTGCTTTCTCCTGACAGTTTTAAAAATTATATATGTACATATATGTCAGGCACTGTCAGCTACTATATGTCAGACAGTAGAGAAACAAACAAATATCCATTTTAGACTCAAAGATGAACAGGATCCAATTCTCTGCTGTCAGGGATCTCAAAACCAGAAAATATATATTTTTCTATTTTTTCTCTTTTACCAAAGATGAGGATACATTTTAAAAAGTCTTTCCGAAATCTCTGATGGAAGGTTCTGTGTCTTCATTTCATTGCATCAGACTCCTTTGCTGACTGCTGTGGCTGTAACAGTGCCCATCTGCTCTAACAGAACGTTCACAGTGTCCTGTCTCAGGATGGGGTCAGCCAGGGGTCAGCCAGGGGTCAGTCAGGGGTCAGCCAGAGTGATCTGGTGGGATTGAGGAGAAGACAGTGAGGGGCCAGAACCTAAAACAGAACCATCCATTGTGCTTATGGGACAAATTTAGTACAGCCACAGATCTTTGTTGTTTTTATTATTTTTTTAATTCACTCATCATCTATTAATTATGGGCCAGGCACAATCTTATTCACTGTATGCCCATTGGTTCATGTCAGTCCATAAGGAAATTCTGTTGCCCCCATTTTGAGGTTTAGGAACAAAACTCAGAGGTTAAACCACTAATTTAAGGTTACTCAGAGGTGGCAAATCTAGATTTCAGGCCAGAGCTATCTCCAAAGACTTAATTTTTTTTCCCATCTAGTTTTCTTTCTTTATCCTTTTGCCTTTTTTAAAAATTAAGGTAAAATTGATATATTAGTTTTATATGTTCAACATAATGGTTGGATAGTTGTACATATTGCAAAATGACTACCATCTTAACCAATGGTTCTACATCTTAACCTTTTGCACTCGGATGTTGAGTGTGACTCGACACAGTTAGCATCGGCACCAGTTTGTATGTTGAGCCACACCCGAGTACAAAGGGTTAAGCATTTATGTTATAACCAAATCATTTTAGTCTGACAGGGTGACACATTAATATCTACAGGGTGTGACAGCAAACAAATGGTAGTGCAGGTAATCTGTGAATCTCATAAATAAGAAATAACTGGAACCCAGGCAGGCAGCCAAAATAGAAATAAAGCAACCAGGGAGGTGAGCACTACAACAGAAGTCTGCCAATATTTTGGGGTGTCTGCCACTGGACTTCATTTGTAGAAGAGGTAAAGTGGAAGGGAGCAAAACAGCAATGAGCACAACCCGAAAGTGCAAAGGATGAGAGGGTCTCCCTACTCAATAGGTTAGAGAGGTAGGGACCTCAGGCCTGGGAAGTAGCAGTGGTTAGACCTGCAGTCTTGCGCAGGCAGAATGAGAGTCAGGAACTGGGCACAAGGAGAATGAGACTCCAAACCCAGGCCTCTTTGCTGAGTCACTCAGGGCTTGGTTGGGCCTGGCCTTAGTTATTGTAACCTCTGAGCCTCTTTCTGAGCATTCAGTGCCTCACCTGCCATGAAAGAAACAACTGGGAATGATCAGATAGTCTCCTGAACTCTCCAGAAGCATCTTTCAGAACCACTTTTCAGTGTTTACACAGGCACTCTTACAAAGCTTAATTTTATATTGACTCAGAGCATTTTTTTTTCTTAAGAAAAGTTTTCAGGATGTGTTATGTTAAGACTTGTATTTATAGATCTGACTTTCATTTCCTTTATCTGTACTCTTCCTGTTACTTAAAATTTCAAAGTCAAAGTTTCAGCTTAACTTTGTTCTCTGAGAGAGACAGAAGTTACCTATTCCAGAAGGACCGGTTTATTGGACATAGCAATGCCGGCTGTGCTTAAATCTGAGGAAGAACTCATTAAATAGGACACAGAGTGAGATTTCTTAGATTTTTAGTGGGCTTCACATCCAGTAACAGGCTTTGGCCATGTATTTGTTCTTATTTTATTTGTGCATGTTTCAAATTTTATGGCAATTACCTTTTCATGTTACAAATGACAACGATTTGCACAGTAGCGTTGCAAGAGATGACTGGAGAGGACAGGAATGTCGTGAGGAGTTTTAGGCTGTGGGTGTGGTGTGCAAGGTGACTGCCATCTCTATCACTCCCCACAATCTCTGGAAAAACATTCATTGCTCTCTATTATTTGCGTGTTGGTAGACTCTTTTTATGGGAACTAGAAGTAATTCAGAGTTTGGGCTGATGCAGAAAACAAACAGAACGCTTACTATACGTTAGAATGCTCTAGCTGGAGCTAGATCAGGAGTTAAAATTTGACTTCTGAGTTATCGAGGGTAAGGCACCGTAGATTCCCTGCTTACTTGAGAGAAGTCAGATTCAACTCATTTTAACTTAATTTATAAAGTGTTAAATGAGCACCTTCTTTATCTGTTCACTTTTCAGAACTAAGTGATCTTTAAAAAACCTACTTTTCAGAAGTGTTTTTCTGAAGAAGGCATCAGCTGCAGGTCCTCTGGTTTTCTGATTTCTGCTACTGGTCTCAATTACCACCACCGCACCCCACCCCCAGAATATGGCCCTAAGATGGTCTATTAGACATCACGTCAAAAGGGAAACACATCTAGAAGATTCAATTTCTAAATAAAATGCATCAGACATGTTTATTTCACTTAGGTCTACTTTATTCTACACAAACATCAAGACATAATAGTCGCAAGATCATATGGGAGAAGAAATGACTCTTGTAAATTGGAATCACAAGATAGATTCAACACTCTCCAAAATGTCGAAACGTAAGTTTGTTGTTAGTTTTCCTGTGGAGAGAAAGGAGTACCAAATAAAAAATGCTGAAGCCATAGGCATTTCATTAGCATCCAACTTAACCAATCAACCCCTGAAAATGTCTCCACTTTTGATGTTTAAGAGAAGTGACTGCAATTTAGAAATATTTTAGCAACTGGTGCTGATGACATGAGGATAATGCTCAAAATACATCATAGTTTATGTCCCTGAAAAAATATTTTAACGTGTTTTTTTTTTAATTTAAAGGACCACATATTTAGACACTTTTCATAAAAGATAATAATTTTTTCTTATTAAAAAAGAAATATAGGGGGAGGGGAGTGGTGGAGGAGGTGGGGGTTCAAATATATAGTGATGGCAGAACAACTGACTCTGGGTGGTGAGCACACAATGCAATATATAGATGATGTGTTACAGAATTGTACACTGGAAGCCTATATAATTTTACTAACCAATGTCACCCCCAACAAATCTAATTTTTAAAAAAGAACTGGAACAGAACACCATATATGTTAGTTGTTTTTCATTCATGTATATTTTGAGCATACTCTTAAGGGACTATATGTTTCTATACATTCTAGAATGTTATTCATCATTTTTGTTAAGCTGATGAAAATAATATCTTGCAGATGATTACTTTGTAATCCTTAAACTATTTTTGGCTATTTGATTTTCTAAATTTATTTTTTGTTAGCACTCCAGCATATACTTTGCTGAGAAATCATACTCTGAATGCGAACAAGTTCTTTAGTTTTTTTTTTGCCATTGTCCCCCTTTTATACCACTCATTTAAGGGGTCCTCCTGTATTCAAACTTAGTTGAAGCTCAATAATAAGTAAGGCTTGTTCTCGTAAATGTGGACTGGCATGCCTAGGAGGAGGAGGTGTTCCTTTTCCCTGGAACTAATCAAGCATAGATCGTGGGATGGCTTGGCAACTTTTTTGTAGAGGGAGTTTAAGCAATAAATTAGTAGGTGTAAGTTGAACTAGGTGACCCCTAATTTTCCTTCCAACTTAGAGATGTTAGACTTTTCTGATCTATTATTCCTACCAAAATGCGTAGGGATATACAATGACACTTTGGACTCTTAAGTCCTACAAATTGTGAGAATTATATTTATCAGAATCAATGTGAGATGGTTCACATATTCCTTGCGTCCTAAACCAATTTTCCAAATTGTTTTAGCACATAATTATTACACCCTAAACATAGAAAAGAAAAATATTTCAATACTTACTGAACTTCAGAACAAAAGGTACAGCCATTGCTATAAGTTTTGCCATCAGATCTACAAATTGGCTTATATACAGCAGCACAAAAGATTGGTTCTCCTGGTGTTAACTTTTTATATGCACTGCAATCAACCTGGAAATACATGTTAAAAACCTCCAATTCCTTCAACCCAATGTTTATTCCCGGGGTTTAGAATTTTCTAAGCAAGTTCAGAAAGCTCTCAATGTATTTGTTTCTTATTCCAACTGTCTGCCCTCATCTAATCTCTGAAATATATCAACTATAAAGATTTTTATATGAGATATGAAATCATGAGTGATAAGTTCCTTTATGGTATCTGGTAAACAAATCATAATTTATTTAAATATATAGTATTTTTCCAATGTACTTGTTCTCAACACCCACAGCACATTCTCAAGAGCAACCATTCCCATGGGAGCAGAGTGGGGTCAATTTACTACATGCCCTGCTATTGCATTCACTTAAAAAGTTCTATCTGAGGGAATATTAGGATAGCTCAGTGATTCAGTGCTTGCCTCACAATCGCAAGTTCTGGGGTTCAATTCTGGGCTTCGGCCCATGCAACCCCACATGCTGAACTTTGGCAACTGGTAACCACCAGGATGGCTCAGCAACAAAAGTCTTCCCCTCCCATGCAGGAGGCCCCTAGTACAGGTCCTGCCTCACATGGCCCCACATCCACCTGTGTGGAATAAAACTGTGTCATAGCTAATGATGGACAACTATGGAGACTGCTCTGGGGCCCTCCCCCTTCTCTCTCTCTCTCTCACTTTCTCTCAAGCAATAATAAAGAAAAAAAGAGTTATATCTGAATGCAAGTGTGAGATGTATTATACAAATAAGTATTATAGTTTTAATAATGAGTTCATCATTGGAAACTTTTACCATGAGTTATTGGTAACAAATTACTTGTTATACACTTTACCAGCAAATAGACAAATATATCTTAACATTGTAATTGAGAACCACTGTTTGAAATTCCTGAAGCAAAGCCAAGGTGATGAGCCATTCATGAGAATAACTAGGTGATTACCAAGAAAGAGTTTTCTGGGTTTTTCATCTATGAGCAATTTGAAGAGTGTGGACTATAGAATTAAACACATTGGAATTGAAAACCTGACCATTTGACCTGGGGACAATTATTTTACCTCTCTAAGCCTTAGTTTCTTGATCTGCAAAATGCAGGTGATACACCTAGATTGGAAGATTAAAGTAAAAAAATATAGAATTGAGAAGATATGTATAAAATGCTTAGCAATACATGGCATGGAAAATATTAAATAAACAAATAGCCATTATTTCTATCCCTCAGTTTTACTTCTAGGTCTACAAGAACTCCAGTTCTATGCAGAAGACACTATATTCCCTGCTCTTTCTGTCCCAGATTTCCAGACATGATATTTTACTAATTGTTGAATATCTCCAATTGGATAACTTGAAATATGCTCAGGCTTAAAGTTGGATTTCTCTTCCTTCTCAGAGACCTAACCAGTTTATTCATTCCTTTAGTTACTATTCTCCATGTACCTTCTAAGTTGTAGGGCTGAGCCGAGTGCAAGCAATACAAAGTTAGAAAGTGTGGCATAAGAGCAGAAGGACCCCAGTGGAAGGGAATAGAAACTATGGCGCTCATGATGAACATATGCCAGCATGATTTCTCATCCTCTTCTTATGCGCTCAACCCCCGTAGCAGAATTGATGTTAATCCTCACAGTGTGACCAGGAAATTACTCTCATTAGCCCTTTTCCTTCTCACACAGCTACTATTAAATCCTGAAGGAAGGCTTGAATTCAGCCCTACTGGATTCCAAAATTTCAGTTGTTAAACGTATTATTTTCTTTAATAGGTAACACAAACAATTCAAAGAAGTGAAAGGAACTGCTGAGGCCACGTGGGTCACACAGCTAAAAAGCTTGGACTGGAAGACTGATTGCCTGACTATTGGTTTCAAGTTTTCACTACGCCACCTAGATTTTCTCAACAGTAGGCAGTCCTTAATGAGCTGTGAAGAAAAGCTTACATTGAAATCTTCCTTCTTTAATGTAGAGAACTTAGATGTGTGTGACTTACTTAAAAGCTATAAGAATCATGGTGCGTCCTTACTAAGCTTTATGATGTGTTAGGTACTATGCTAAACCTATTTCAAACACTCTGGCTTTCGATCTGGTGGCCACAGGATGGGAGAGCTGGGATGAAAGCCTGGGACTTTGTAATGCTGGTGTTCCGTGTCTAACCGCTTTGTTTTATCATAGAAGAGTCTGGCTACAGGTTTCAAAACAAAAGCAGCTTTGATACTAATAAAAAATAAATCTTCGAATGTGTAGACATTTAATTATGTGTAGTGTCAAAATTTTCCTTACTGATATTGGCCTTACAAAAGTTAATACCAGTGAGACTTTCATATCAAGATAGATGTACTGACCTGCCAGCAGCGACGGTATATGGCACATTCTACATCTGTAAGAAAAAAATTACAAGAAAAACAAAAACAAAAACTGAAAGTACCTGATCATATTAGAAAAATAATCTTTGATTTATGTCTCAACTCTGAAAACCTGTCAAAAATATAAGACTCTTCAGAACTGGGTAAAGCATAGTATCAAGGGTTGAAGCTCAACACATTTTTTTTTTTTCTTTTCTTGAGAGCAGGATTAGAGTGTAGCCAAAAGCTGTTACAATAATGAGAAGTTTGTCTTATTCTTTTCTACCTCATAATCAGAGTTTAGGAAATACTGAGGAATAAACAGCGAATTTCATATTTTGGAAGTATCTGCTCTTATGGAGCAGGCATAGATAGCAAAAGTTGGACCAGTGGTTGAAAATTCCAGGGAGTCATATTTTAACTCACCAGTGGAAAGATAATAATAGCTCATGCTGCCATACAATGGAGTGGACTGTTTTAGGAAGAAATGAGGCCCCCATAAATAACAATATCAAGTCAAAGCCAAGGCTGGATGAACATGACCCAAAGAAGTTATGTCAAGTATGTGGATAGGCATTTGGCCTTCGTTGAGCCATTTAGGTCTGCTCAGTGCCTGACATAGTAGGATTTAGTGATTTATTGATGGAGGAAAGAATGCATTTCAAAAGCCTCCATTGTTATCTCTAGATGTGTATCCCAGAAAGATGTGGGCAGGAAATGATGAGCGCTATTGGTATTCAGGCAGGGGAGTATCAGGAGGGGTGTACTCACTGTTGATGGCTGTAAGTGCCAGAGCCAAGAGCAGGACAAAGGCTGCGGCTATTCTCATGCTGCTGAAGTGACCACAGGCTGTCAGACAGAGGCAAAAGAAGCGACTTTCTGGGGTCTGCCCAGTCCACTTGGGTGCTGCCTTATATATTGTCAAGAGTTTCTGCTTCTGTTGTGAAATATCCATTTCCCGAAAAAGAATTCTGACAAGAGGTCAGCAACATCTGCTAGGCACGGAAATTCTTTTCTTGTAAAAAATAGATGATTGCACATGGCATTCTATATTATTTGTTGTATTTTTGATTCATTGTTAAATTTATTGGGGTGGCATGGGTTACCGTATTTTCTGGCGTATAAGACGACCGGGCGTATAAGACGACCCCCTAATTTTACAGTTAAAACATAGGTTTAGGCCTATATTCGCTGTATAAGACTCGATTTAGGCCTATATTCGCTGTATAAGACTCGATTTAGGCCTATATTCGCTGTATAAGACTTGAGGCTGTAGTCTTATACAGCGAATATAGGCCTAAACCTATGTTTTAACTGTAAAATTAGGGGGTCGTCTTATATGCCCCGTCGTCTTATACGCCGGAAAATACGGTAGTAAAAATTAAATAGGTTCCAGGTGTACAATTCTACATGACATTGTCTATATGTTGCATTGTGTGCTTACCACCCAGAGTCAGTTCTCTTTCCATCACCATATATATATTTCTTTCCTTGACCAAATTATTATTATTATTATTATTTTATTGTTAAATTTAATGAGGTGACATTGGTTGGTAACAATTGGATAGTTTACAGATGTACAAGTCCACCTCACATCATTCGTGCATCGTATTATGTGCCCACTACCCAGTATCAGCTCCCCCTCCACCACCATATATCCGGTGCCCACTCCCACCTCCCCCCACAACTCTCCCTTCCCCCGCCCCCCACCTCTCCAGGTAACCACCAAACTATTGAATGTGTCCATAATGCTGGTCCATCACCATATATTTGATGCCCCCTCCCGACTCCCCCTTACCTTCAGGTAACCACTAAACCAGGGATTCCCAACCCCGTGCCGACGGGCGCCATGGCGCCTGCAGCCAGATTTGTGTGCGCCCACCATTGTTTGACTGCATCAGATGTTTTTCATAAACACTAAGTAAAACTATCATTTATTTTTATACATTTGTTAGAATTTAAAAATATTGTTTGAGTATCTACACAGGTTTATTATATTCGTTGGTATGTTTGCGATATCGTATGTATAAGTTTTTCCCTAGCTTTCGCCTTTGTACATGTCGCGTCTTGTGTAGCCGCTGCGCTCTTTAAACTCTCCTCCCCCCAACCGGGAGGCGCCAAGTTGCCATTTTGATTGCGGTTGCTGGACTGACCGGGTCGTGACGATTAGCTAGGATCACAGTGTTTTGATATATTTGATTTTAAATGAACTAAAAGCGAGGTAGGTAATCTATTATTATGGTGGCAATTGGATAGGATATTGTAGTTCTATAACTATTTTTATTTTTACTTTTTTAGTCCTAAAATGAGCGGACCAAATAAGAGAAAACAAACCTATAATTTTAACACAGACTGGGAGGAATCATATTGTTTCATTAATTTAAAAGGTAAATGCGTTTGCCTGTTGTGTGGCAGTAAGTATTGCAGTGACGAAAAACATAATGTTGAACGTCACTTTCAGACAAGTCATACCACTTTTGATACGAATTATCCACTTAAATCTGAAGTAAGAAAGAAAAAAATAAATCAACTAAAATTAAGTTTAACTACTCAACAGACTGTTTTCACTAGACATGTGGAAAAATCTAAAAAGGCAACCATTGCTTCTTTCAAAATTTCTCACATGCTCGC
>PVKE010031901.1:0-18783 GCA_004027555.1 Craseonycteris thonglongyai
TTAAACACCAGAAATTTTCATTTCAGAGACCTAGGGATCATAGAACAGGAGTGGGAGAACACTATTCTCTGACAATCAGAATTCAAGGATTTCAAATCAGTGGTAAAGGGCTCGCAAGACAAAATGGACTACTACTACACTGGCTAAAAAGTGTCCCATGAGTCCTATCATATATATAACCAAGTATTTTCCCTGCACTATTCAAATGTACCATTTTGTGTTTTTCCTACTGGATCTACTGAATGCCAAATTAAAGCTGAAGAAGGTAATATATACCAGCATTCCTGGCTGTGCAATCTATACATTTTCATTTTAAAAATAATTCAAGCATAATCCATATTAAAAAAAAAATTAGACTAAAGAGAGACAGTAAAGGTTTTAAAGTTTTCTCTTTGAAAAGATGGTATCTTACATTACATACAAAAATACTCTGAAAATACATACGACTTCATTTACAAAACACTGAATCAACATATTACAAGAATTACATGGTTATGGATTTTAATAAACTGAGCATGCGTTCATGAAACTTAAAAAATATTAAGAAATGTATTGGAAAAAGCAGTGTAAAAAAGACAACTCATATAATCAAATAAAAATTACAAAGGTCCTGAGCCAATTAGTGGTTGGTAACAATGTCATTCAAAAATGCCTTAATGTTTCAATAAAACCCACTGCTTATTTCTGCATGCCTAATTCAAGAAGAAAATGTTTGAAGTTGAGGGGTAATGGTCAGGAATTATCATGCCAATTTAATTTTACACCTCAAAAATACAAGTTTGCCATACTCAAAGGTATCTTATTGTTGATGTTGGAACGAATTGCTTCTCAGTAAAAAGACCAGTCAACTAACAAGAATGGCATAAGATAGGATATGTAATAATTTCACCATTCATATACTGACTTTCAGTATCCTGGTTATATTTTGATTCTTAATAAAGATGTATTTTGAAGGCCTCCATGGGAGGCAAAATATAGGGAATTTATGGTGCCCAACTCTCATGTAAAAATCACTGGACTAATCCTCTCTGGTAACTACGTAACATTTGAACAGAAAAGCACACGCACACACTCGCACACACACACACACACACACAAACACACAAATTAAATATTCCATGTGCCATTCTGGAAAAAATAATTTAAATCAACAGAACAGACAATAGTACATCTACACAAATGAGGTAATCATAAAAGATACCTCACATACATTAATCTCAGGTTTCACAAAGTGGCTTCAATGCTAAAGTAAATGTGTTAACATTTGGAAAATTACAAGACAATATTTTTTGTTTTCAACTTTTTCAGCTCTATACAATGATTATAACATAAGACAAAAAAAGAAAAAAAAAAAAGAAAGAAAAGAGTTCAGGACATTTTATCAGTATTTCAAGAGCCAAGAACTGGCTCCCATAATAGAGAAATAAGCATCAAAAGTTAAGGCAGTAAAACCTCCAACACAAAACCATATTACAGATAACAATTTGATAGCAGGTTATCCTCAGAGACGTGTATGTAGCAATCAATGAGAGAATGCTACAGCATCTGCAGGTCAAAGTGTGAAAGTTCAAAAACCACTCCAAGGTTAAACTGATGATTGTTAACTTTCACCTTATTTTATGTATGACACACCACCACTGTTTTAAAAAGAGTGGCTGTTATCTGTGTCACTAAATGATTGCATATTCACTTAAGTAAGGAGGCACTGCTTTTACCGATTAAGGGTCAGTCGAATGGAATTTTTGATGACACGGATATTATTTGCTGGAACTGGAGATGATGAATCTGGTAGTTCTTTACTCGGTAGTCTCTATTAGAAAGAAATAGAAACAAAGAAGGAAAAGCAAATATAAGGCCCAACTAGTAAATCAGTTAATAGTTTTTCTCCAAATCCCTTAAGTTCCTAAATACTTAAGTACGTGTTGAATATTTTCCCCCAATGTTCATAGGCATTTCTTATTTTGTGGATTTTTTTTTTTTTGAATAGTCAGAAGTGAAAAGCCAAGGAATAAGAAAAAGGTGAAAATGTGAGGAGTATGTGGTATGAGAAAGAGGATTTTGTTAAATCTATCACCACTTCTGGACCGAGAAATGAATAAAGAACAAAGTCCTCAAGTCAGGCAATAGTAAAATGAGAAAGGCAGAGCATGGCCACTAAATAGAAAACTCTTGGGGTGTGAGGTGAGAAATCAGTGTGTTACAGAGGAAAATTTGATATGTACTTACTTACATTCCTCAATTAGCTTCTGTAAATACATTCATAAAGAAGAACACTGTGAGATACTTAAGTTTTCAGGAAAACAGACTTTGTAGTCAGGCTAGGTAACTTCAGTGATATTGAAATTCAAGGATTTCTATACAAGGGCTTTTGAGGATACTAAAGATTATTATATAATGAAGGCAAAGTCTTAAGAAATTGAAAAACAAACACACCTAAAACATACAGTTCTGTGATGGGAATAGTAATTTAGCTTTTTGCCAAGAGATGATTGCAAGAGTTAATTCTCCTCTCATGTTACCTCAGCTAAACAGGTATCTATTTGCTTACAAATACCTGTTTGTATTTCATATCCACATTCATGAAAAATGTCAGACATATATAAAAGTAGAGAATAGGACAATGAAGACTTATGTGCCACAACCAAGACTCAAGACATGATCAACATTTTGCCACATTTGTTTGGTTTATGCCCTTACCCTTTATACTTGAAATATTTTAAAACAAAACTCAAGACATGTCATTTCAGGCTTTCACACTTCAATACCCATTTCAAAGTTTGTTTTTCCCCCCATTATTGCACATAATTATATACACATATTTTATGTAACCCACTCTTATTTTAAAAGAAATGTTACATATTCTAAACTAACAAAGTATGAGGACATTTTCTATTTTGCTTTAGAATGGCCAATACATCCTGGGGAACCTGGCAGGATGAGAGTTAATTGTGATGAGAAGCACTTTATTCTTTAGTGAGGAGTGAAAATAAGCCACTTTGGTTTGTTTTGTTTAGTATAAACTCTCAGAGAAGAGCTTTTTCTGATTTACACAAGGCTGATTTTTGAGCATCGGCTTATCAGCTTACCATGCTTAGCAATACTATATTGTCAGTTTCAAAGGTAATTCTTTGAAAAATAAACTTTTAAATTGAGATTTAGGGGCTGTTTAGCTCATGTTTTAAAGGTACTCAGTATGTATACTGGTAGATTTGGTTCTTTCAAAGTATTACTACGGTAAGTATGGTTCTTAACTATCAAAACTAAATTTTGACAGTAAACAACAGTGCACAACAAAAGGTATACTATTAAGTTTTGGTAAGAAATTACTTATTGGTAAGAAATTGCTGAGTACTAAGCTGCTTTTTAAAAGATAAATAAAAAACAAAGGTTGAACATAATTAATAAATCATGAGTTTTAAACTACTTCATCTTTAAGAGACTTTTGAGGTACATACACTAAAGATCACATACTTTGTGTGCAATTTCTACCTCCAACTCCCAACTATACTGGCTGGTCTAGGATAGGGACAAAATCTTATTACCCCTTTCCTTCACCCAGTGCTAGGTTCTAAATAAGCTTTTTGTACCTGAACATTAACTATGTATTTTAACCTATGTATGTTACCTACGAATAAAGTGTTACCTTTTTGCGTGATGTATCAATAGTTGGAATAGGCATACATTCTCCTCCAATGACATCCTAAAAACAGAAGAATTATTTATAAGTGTCAGCTTTCTCTCCTATATGCACATGCTCATTTCTACATGAAATAAAACATATCAAAACAGATCTAATCTGTCCAATTGTAAATACAGTCAAGTACTTTTCCTGTTGACATGACTCTAAAAAGTATTTTGAAGCACACTATTAATATATTTACCATTGATTTTCTTTTTCTGTTTTCAGCAGCACGCGATTCCTTAAACTTTGATTCAAGTCGAATAAACTAAAATATAAAAATTAAAATGACTGCTATTATTACCTACAATAAACATAAAACAAATCTATATAAACTGAAAAATTAATTAGTGATTATACTATCATCAAAACTACTTCCAAACATGGGACAATTAGAGAATTTAAATTAGACTGAATTCAACTGCCACCTTTAATTTCTACTATAATTTGACATTTTGGTTAAATCAATTCTGTTCATAACAAATAAAATAGTTTTACCATCCCCTACTGTAGGCAGAGGAGATATCATTGTAACACAATAAATGATTATTTAGTTAACAATAATGACTTCTGTGTAAGTCAAGGAGAAACTTAGACCAATCATCCAAGTTTTTAGACACATTAGTAATTTGAATTTAGTGTGAATAATTAGTATTGTTCTTTTAGGGTTAGGGTAAATATTCTTTTTAAACAGTCAAAGCCTAGTAGAACACTAAGATAGCTATGTAGAACTGTTTCTTTAGTACTTTTTTTTTGACTTTAAAAAAATCTACTACGAATCACCACTAAAGTTGTAACTTTACCTTTTCTATGTCTTTCAACCTCTTTGCAGACCCATCTATGGATGGGGAATGGGATCTCTTGGGCATAACATTCTTAGGTATACTGGACATTCCATTTAGATGTGGCTGTCCCTGGGCAGGGTTGTGGGGTGTTGTGATCCTAGGAATAACATTTCGTCCTACCACAGTAGGAATAGTGCACACAGCTGGGGGTGATACAGCTTTTACTACAGAGTCAACTTCTGAAAAGGAAAGAAATATTTCAGTAATTAAATATCTATCTATCTATCTATCTATCTATCTATCTATCTATCTATCTATCTGAACCATTAGTAATAAGTGTAAATACCTACTTGCACCAATGACTGGAATAGATAGTCCTTGAGCTGGCGGGACACTCAGTGGCTTTTCCACAATTACAGCAGCAGGCTCATCGTTATTCCTATTGAAAGTGTTAAATTATCATCATTAAATGATTTAAATATTACTTATTTAAAACACTTTTAACATTTAGGATTACTTTCAAGTATTTCTACTTTAATATTTCATTGAAAGAAGAGAAAAAGGAAGAGGACCCAGTAAGAATTAACAGAAAAAATTAAACAGAAAACATGTGCATTTCTATGTACTGATCTATTCCCACATATTCATAAAACTAGACCATGTCCCACAGGATTACCACACATTGTCCAGTATTTCTAGGCAAACTGACTATCAACTGGTAAAATAAAATTATTTAATAATTTAAAAAAGGTACTTAGCAAAGGTAGAGAAGAGTACATTATCCTCAAATACACTGAAGACTGAAAGGACAATTTTGAAATACAGACCTTTCTGTTTCTCCTAAAGAAGGAACATCAGGCTTGGACGGTTTGTTTGTAGACACTGGGGAATTAAAAGGTGTTCCATTATCAGTGTCTCTGGAGCTATCCAAACAATTGCTATCCAGAGATGATCTTTTGGCTTGAGGTCCATTTGAACTTCGACTGACATCAGAAAGACTTTGCTGAAAGAGAGGAAAGCTTTTAGGATTTCAAAGAGCAAATGAGAATAATGATTGTTTTCAATTCTGAAGTACATATAAACCAAATTATCTTTTTTAATTAATGAAGGTGAGATTAAGGTCCTAGATTGAATTGTCTGTACTGCCCCTCTTCTTAATAGGTTTGGGAGCTATAAAAATCCAAATCCAAATGTTCCCAGGAACCACAGTGAAGAGTTGACATTACAAACTCACCTTTTTCTTTTTTTGAAGAATCTCTGCTGGAAGATAGTGATGAAGTTGCTTTTTTTTAACATGAGTTGCTTCAATTTTCATTCCCTCCTTTAGCATGTTTATATTGTTTGCCTGTCTGTACACTGTAACAATGTCAATACGTTAAATGGAAAGTTTTTTTCTGAACCAAGAGCTGTTTTCTTTTTCTAAAATGCATATTTTACATCACTCCACAACCACAAACACACACCCCTCTTACAGAACAGACATATTTCTAAACCCACCAGGTCACAATTGTATTCAATTACCGACTAGTTTTCTCATGTCCAACTTCTAAGACTTTCCCATAATCAGATCTCATTAACAAAATAAACATATGAAAAAAAGGTTTGTTTTCAAATTTTGTTTACTGTTTTCCCAAAAGGTAGTCTCTTCCCAGAATTACTTGCCAAAGTCTAAATTAATCCTTATACCAAAAATATCCAAGATGCAATTCAAGCTCTCCCTCTCCATGAAGCTTCTACTATACCAATCATAGAATGTGAGATGTCAGAAACTTTCTAGAAGTACATCCTTATTGTACAGGTGGGGAAATGAGGCTCAACAGCCCTGAAACATCTTTGCTGGGATGGGAATACACACAGTCCTAGACTCCTACCTTAGTACTTTTCATACCTTATAAGAAAATCAGTTTTACTGCCACACATTTAATGTATGTTGACTGTGAATACCCAGTTAGATTATAAGCTTTCTGAAGACATGGATGGGCAACACAGTTAAGTACTATGAAATGTAGTAAATTATTTAATCTCTTGGGAGGCTTAGTATTTATCTGGAGAACAATTTTATAAATTTATAATAAACAATTTCCCAACCTCTCCCTTTTTGAAAACCAATTCTAATTAGAATGGAAAGGTTTATATCTATGCTTTCATTCTAGGAGTACTTGTTCACCAAGTAGATTCTCTGGCTCCACTCCCAGAGTGTGATTCAGTAATTCTAAGGTGATGAGCAGGAACCTGCACTTTCATGGTAAACATGAGGGTTAGTTCAAAAGAATTTAGAAAAGTCAGATGAGCCAAATCAAGAATATTAACAGTATAAATGTACACTATTCTATAATAACACAACTACAAATTTATAAGAGATATATTAAGATATTCCAGATAGGTGTTATTAGGGAGCTAAATGTGAAAGACTCTTTGCACTGATTCTGAAACATTCAGCAAGCTTGTACTGACTGATATTTCATGTAAAAAGCATAAAAATCAAGTCATCTTTTTGACTGTATTACAAACCTTGGCTGTGTATACTAAGAATCAGCAGTAGAGTTTCTTTAGACTTTCTTCTTTTTGTTTTAAAATAGACAATACATTCACATAGTACCAAACTCAAAGGGTTCAAGAGTATTCAATAGTCTCTTCACCCTTGTCCTCTAGATGCACCTGGTTCCTTGAACTAGAAGCAACCAGTTCTGCCAGTTTCTTTTTTTTTTTTAAACTACGTATCATTCCAGATATATTCTATTTATAAGCAGACATGCATATATTCTTTCTTTATATAAATGGTAGAGCACAACGCATGCTGTTCTTCAATTTACCCCCGCTATTTAATTGCTTCATCATGTCTTTGCTTTTCTAATAGCAGCAGAGATTTTCATATGAATGTACCATATTTAACCAATTGTAGAAATTGATAACACTGCATTATAGCCAAGGGTGAGAACCATAGCTCTATGATGACAAAGTCTTACCTGTATCAGTAAATGACTGTATGTCATATGTCAAGTCTATGTTAACACTTTCTGCATTTTCTACTCTCCGAAAAATTATTCCAAGGAACCACATTGATACATAATTATTGCTATAAAATAAAATTTAAGAATTTCTATTAATTTTTTTACAATTTTACAGATGTTATTTAATTAAAACTTGGTTTCTATGAAAGCATAAATACAAATTTCAACAGTTTCCCCAAATTCTTAAAACTAACACCAAGAACACTGGTATATTATACTGTATTGTTATAAAGAGGATTAAATGGCTTTAAAAATGACTTGCTAAATACATACTTAAAGATGCTCCAAATATTTTTGCTGGGGTCTGTGGGCTACCAACATAATATATACTTAGTTTTAATGCATGACTACGCAAGCTCAAATACATAACGTACCATCTCCCATCAATGCCTGTTAAATGACAATCTCACAACTGATTTTCAACAATGCATATATCAAATAACATTATATAAGAAATATAATATTAAAAAATGACTAACTTACTCTTTATGATGTTCCTTATTTCCTGGGAATGACTGGGGATTTACATGGGCAAGAGTAATAAATTCATTTCGTTCCAAGTTTCCAACGAGTACACGAATTTTAGATTCTACTAAACCAACCCTAAAATAAAACAATGGACAAGATTTTTTCATATTAAATTTGGAAGCTACACCCAGGTAAACCAAAGAGTATATTAGCTATCATGCTGTACATACTCATTTTATTTCACTCGTTTATTTATTTTTTAATTGTTGAATTTATTGGGGTGACATTGGTTGGCAAAATTTACAAAGGTTCCAAGTGTACAATTCTGCATTACACTGTCTATGTATTGCATTATGTGCTCACCCGAGTGAACTCTCTTTCCATCACCATATATTTGATGCCCCCTCCCTACTCTCCCACCTACCTTCCCCTTTACCTCAGGTAACCACTGAACTATTGACTGTGTCCATGACTTTTGTTTCTTTCTTACTTTCAGTTTTATATTCCACCTATAAGTGAGGCCATATGTTTCTTGATTCTTTCAGTCTGACTCATTTTGCTTAATAAGATGGTTTCAAGGTTCATTCATGTCACAAACGGCTATATTTCATCTTTTCTTATTGCTGAGTAGTATTCCATTGTGTAAATGTACACCACACAACTTCTTTATTCAGTCATCTATCAAAGGACACTTTGGTTGTTTCCATATACCAAAATTAACTCAAAATTGATTAAAGACCTCCAAATAAAACCTGAAGCAATGAACTACATAGACGAAAACATTGGTACTAAACTTACAGGCCTGGGGTTCAGGGAGAACTTTATGAACCTGACCTCAATGGCAAGGGAAGTAAAAGCAAAAATAAATGAATGGGACTTTTATCAAACTAAAAAGCTTCTGCATAGCAAAGGAAACCATCAACAAAGCAAAGAGACAACCAACCAATTGGGAGGAAATATTTGCAAACAATGCCTCTGATAAGGAGCTAATATCAAAAAAATATAAAGAACTTATACAACTGAACAACAAAAAAACAAACAATCCAGTTAAAAAATGGGCAGAAGAGCTAAACAGACACTTCTCTCATGAAGAGCTACAAACAGCCAACTGATATATGAAATAATGCTCAACATCACTAGCAATTAGGGAGATGTACATTAAAACCACAATGAGATACCTCACAACGGCTATTATCAACAAGACAAGGAATAACAAGTGCTGGAGAGGCTGTGGAGAAAAAGGAACCCTCATACACTGCTGGTGGGAATGTAAACTGGTACAACCACTATGGAAGGCAGTATGGAGATTCCTCAAAAAATTAGAAATGAAATTGCCATATGACCTGGCAATCCCTTTTCTGGGTATCTACCCCCAAAACTTGAAAACCTTAATTCTTAAAGATATATGTAACCCAATGTTTACTGCAGCACTGTTCACAGTGGTCAAGTCATGGATACATATTCATTTAAAAAATTTAGTCCTTGGGGATGCTGGGATAGCTCAGTGACTAAGTGAGTGCCTGCCTCACAAACACGAGGTCCGGGGTTTGATTCTTGGCCCTGGCCCCTGCAACCCCATATGCTGAATTGTGCACCCCAATTGGTAACCAATGGAATGGCTCAGCAGCGCAGGTTCTTAGCTATGCAGGAGGTCCCCAGTTATGTTCCTGTCCCACATGCACCTGTGTGGAATGTAAGCATGTCACAACTAATAATGTACAACTATGGAGACTGCTCTGGGCCCTCCACACTTTTCTCTCTCTTTCACCTTCTCTCAAAACAGTAAAACATTAAAAATAAAATTCAGTGACTCTTTAAAATGCCATTCAAGTAAATGACAAGTTAGTGAATTCTCCTCTTTTTTAAAAAAGCTGATCTATTTAATGAATTCCTGATCTAAAACACTCTGTCTGTTAAATGTTAAGACCGTAAAACAGTTATGATTTGAGCATAAACAAAAACTGTTGGTAAATCTGGCTCCAAATCTTTTTGCACTTTTAAAAAAGAAAAATAAATCTTTTTGTACTTTCAAATTTTATGTCTAACCCCTAAGGCCAAGATATGTTTAAATAATGTGACCACCCAAAAAACTAGTAATTGGCACTTAAGTCATAAAATAAACATGGTCTGATTTTAATAAAATTGATAGTAGATATTGCAGTAAAAAAGCGATTCACCAAAATCTGATCAGATACCACCAAAATATAAAGTTTCATCAGATTTCTGCAACTTTTCTACCTCACTTTAAAAAAAATATATATTTTTATTTATTTATTTTTGACAGAGAGAGAGAGAGAGAGAGAGAGAGAGAGAGAGAGAGAGAGAGAGAGAGAGAGAGAGAACTGAACTGGGGGAGCTCCCAGTTCAGCTCACCTCACTTTTAAAATATAACTATATTAACTTAATAATTTTATGAATGAGAAAGAATAACTACAAGAACATTTTTACAGTTTTATATACTTGAAAAAGCTTATACATCATTAACTGTGTGCTTCAACAGCAGCTACAAAATACTGAGTTATTCCTCAGTGTCATCTAATTTTTGAGTGGTTGGCAAACTTACACTGTAAAGGGCAAGATAACAAATATTTTAAGCTTTGCGAGCCACACTGTTTCTGCAGAAACTGTCAACTGCCTTGTAGCAGGAAAGCAGCTATAGACAATATACAGTAGACTCTGTTAACCGGCACTCAAGCAACCGGCATCTACTTAACATTTATCAGGCATCTAACAATACCCATGCATGTTGATTAACTGAAAGTCTACTGTATAAATCAGTGAGCGTGGCTGTGTTATAAAAACACTTACTTATAAACACAGGTAGCAGAATGGATTTGGCCCACACCAGTTTCCTGACCCCTGATCTAGACAAATGAAATACTCGTTTTAATGAAAGGTTTCTTTTCAGGGTCCTTTAATTATCAATGAAATAAGCATTAACCCTTGAAGCAAAAATAAAACAGTACTGTTCTGTTTTCCTTTTCCTGAAGTTAGACCTAAGGAAAGCACAACTGTCTTTGGTAGTCTAATAGTTTCTGCCTGATAGAGCTAGGGAAGAGGAAACAAACTTAGATGCACTAGAAAGAATGCACTGCTCCTTGACCAAAAACATCTCTTTGTTGACAGAAGTGTAAAATTCTGAAACCAACCCCTAAATTAAAAAATATAAAATGTCTTCCTTCTAGTTTTAATGAGGAAAACATGATGGCAAGGACGAAAAACTCAATAAGAGGCTGTCAGAATGATTTAAACTGCCTCAAAATTTTGTTTAAATCTGACTCTGAGAAGCAACAAAAGGCAAAGATATGTACCTACAGCCTTATCTTGGGTGACTTCTGATTCTGAAACATTTAATTTGATGGCATTTCTTTTTCTTTGAGACTTGTTTTTGAAAGAGAGAGAGAGAGAGAGAGAGAGAGAGAGAGAAGTGCCCAGAGCAGTCTCCATAGTTGTACATCATCAATTTTTGGCATGGTTTCATTCCACACAAGTGTGCAGGGGATCGCACAGGGCGGGAACCAGGCTGGGGGCCTCCAGCATAGGAGGCACACCCCTCGGTGACTTGAGCCAGGGGCTGAACCGGGGGCAAGAACCAAACTGGGGGCCTCCTGCATGGGAAGCACACCCCAGTTCAGCATATGGGTTGATAAGGGCTGGGGCCAGGATTTGATTCCCGGTCCCCGGGGTTGCAAATTGTGCATTTAACCCATTGAGCCATCCCGGCTTCCCTGGCATTTCTTAAACACTGATGCTCCATGGACATGTGCAACAGTCACCAATAAGATTTAATAATTTGGAACTAGAGGAAGTGTTTTAGTAATGGTAACACACCATATAAACACGTTATCACCACACAGTAGGTAGAGTTGAAATATAAGTCTTACCACTCTAGGTGGTTTTCTTCTGTTGATGCACTGGCAGTCAATACTATATAATGTCTATGAAGAATTTTCAGCATCAGAAAAAAAAAGCCAGAAACATCGTTAAGAGTCATCATTACTTTATCTTTCTCCCTCCCAGTGAACAAAAAAGAGCTAATAAAGATGAAATTTATAAAAATTAAAACATGCTCTGATTTTTCACAAAATTAATTCTAGATCCTGCAATTAAAACACAATTCACTAAAAACAAAAAAACACTAACACTGGGTTAGATACTACTAGGATACAGAAACTCTCTCATCACTTAGGACTTCTATTAACCTATTCTCTACCTCTCTTGAGGTATAACTGACAACTGTCACCTATCATATATTAACTATAAGTTTAACATTTTCCTTCTTTAAACACACAAACACAAAATGCAAAATTTCAAATACCTATACTTTTGGAAAAAATTTGGTGGCTCCAATAGTTTTGACCAGTCTGATTTTCCTTGAAGAATTTCACCTGTGACTGTAAGACCTAAATTAAAAACAAAACAAAACAGAGAAACTCATTTTGAACACTGACTCCCTGCAAATCTCTAAGCCCACCAAATTCTTGAATTAAAAAAACTGTAAATTTATTATAATATAGTCTTTCTCAGAATATAAAAATCAATTTCAACCAGAATGAGCTGGCTCCATTTTTGGTATTAATATTATCATATATTTTGGAAAATCAATTACTGAAAAAATAAACATTTGAAAGAATTTTAGGAACTAATAAGAGGGCTGTCTGGAAAAATCCAACTATAAATGCCCCTAAATTTCACATTATATGGCTGGATACTTTCTGGACAGCCCTCATAAACTGCTATAGAGAATAAAATTGTCAACCAAAAACTTGTGGGAATATGTAAAGGGCAATAGAATAGGGCCAACAGGTTTACCTTGTTTAAATTCTTCTACCATTACTGTTCGAGTTGATGTGGACACATTATACGTAGAATTCTGTTGTGGGTAGGCAGGGGTGATTATGGGCATGAGATGATACCTATCTGATGGATTTACCTGTGAAATTAGAAGCAGAATAATAGATCTATTCTCCTATTTCAGTTGTCCTCACTTCATTTCCCCAAGTCTGAAGAATATGAAATATAATTTAATACTACATTTCCTCAATTCTAAGATGTATACCCCAAACCTCCCAACTACATTTACTTTTGAAGTCAGATGTGACTGATAGTCAAAGTCAACAGAAACTCTGCAGTGTTTATTTTTCCCCTTGGAAAGCTGTTAAATCAATGGTACATCTCTTAAACAAGCCTTTTAGAACCAAGAAAATACAGTATCATAGCTGCAAAAAACATTATGTGCTCCAACAGGTTCTCAATCCTTTCTGTACCTAGATTACTCTGAGAAATGACCACTCACTCTAAAAGCAAATTAAAATGCAAGGTGTGTGATGTTATTTTAGAATCACAAATCTGCTTTAAACAGCAATGCAAAGCATATCTTTTATATACTTCAGTACTTTACGATTGGTAACTAATTACTTGTACAACAGTTTTTAACAATGGATTATGACATTTTGGTTGATACACCCACTTATCTAGTCTCGGATAGGTGATTTTAAATGACATAACATTTGGATCATTCCTGGAAATACACATCACCTGCACCAAAAAACACAGCAGAGGAACAGAAAGGACTAGTTAAACAGAAGGAAGATGAGTAGGCATAAGAGATATTATCTTTAATTAGGCTGTAATTCAGAGAATCATCCTTTTCATAAAAGGTTTGATGAAATTCTATATATAATAAGTCACATACCCGAGGATCCCAAACAGGCAAATTCAAATTGCTTTCTTCTGGTTGTTTCAGCAGCACAGGATTTGGCCACTCCCTAACATGAGTAAGAAAAATTAACTCACATAGGACCTCACTTCAGAACTATATGAAATGTAAAAACATAACATCAACTTTCATACAGCAAATGCTTTTTTTTTTCAATATCAAATGTTATTTGATATTAAAAAAAAATGAAATGGGAAAGGGAAGGAACTGTATAAAGTAAAAAGCAGTATTTTTTGAAAGGACAAATACTGCTTTACCCATTAAACTGTAAATAATTTAAATCTGAAATTTTCCTTTCTCATTTGTTTTCATGAGTTTAACAGGTAATTTAATAACAACAGGTAATACTTAGTGAAGATACTCCTAATAAATCCATGCAGGAGCTGATTACCATCTCCATGGTACATAGGAGATCTTAACCTCTATGTAACTAGTAATGGGCAGAACCAAATCCACTGGGACCACTCTCTCAAGCTAAAGGCACACATTTACAAACACCCAAGAAGAAAAGCACCATCTGATGTATCATCATTGCTTCAGATTTGATGTTTTTAAACTTTTAACTTAAAAAAAGAATGTAAGACAACAGAAAAAGTCGATGCATAGCCCTTAAATTTCCAAACATTTTTACACATTGGCAGAAGTTAGTAAACAGTAAAAGTATACAAATAAATACTTACCACTTGGAAAAAACTAAAAAGAACTTATGAACTAAAGTAGAAGCTGCTGCATTTGGATATAACTGGCAAGTTCTTGCAACCAGCATTGCCCAGGAGACACCACCAAGGAATCCCAGCATGTTGGAATAAATACCACGTCCTACAAAATTAATACATTTGTTAAATATTGTTAGGACCTACTATCCATATCATTCAACTGAAAGGAAAGGATAATGTCCTTCCTAGGACTGTTGGTTAGAACCCCTTTCCCTTACAGAAACACTAAAAGCAATAAGCAGACATTCATATGCTAGGCCCACAGTATTAGTAAACCATAAGCTGCTCACCTCATCCTCCTATGCTGCTCTCCAGTACAGATAACTCAGTTCCCTGCCACAATTCTGACTGCCCAACTAGGATTTACTGATATAACATTGGAATCTCCTACCTTTCACTATCTACAGTTGAGAAATGAAAAGGAGGAAAGGTATCTGAAGAGTCTATTTTTACATTTCATATTCTTCCCTGTTTAAGTAGTGGAGAATAAATATTTCATTAGTAATTATATTCACAGGCATTTTAAAATCAAGTGTAAAGTTGGGGACTAACTTCAGTATTTTGTAAAATTTAGATACCTCTCCATAAAGTACAATACACTATTGATATTACTCATTTCTCACAGCAATCTATAAAAAAATGGGCATTACCATATTTCATCAAACCCAAGATACTCTCAACTATGTAATATAGCATAATCTTGTCCCATTAAGCAAGAGAAGAAATACAAAATATCAGTTTCAGATATGTTAAATGTGAAAAATATACATCTAAGAATTAACATGGTATTTAATTTAATCTATAAGGAAAGACAAATTGTTCGTGATAGCCCTTTACTGCAAATTATTTTATTCTGACTATACACGATAACTAAGCCCAAGGATAAATTCTATATGCTTAAGATCCTTTTAGATGAGCATTGTCTAATATGGATGGTCACCACAAGTTACATGTGGCTATTTATTTTTTGGTTGACAGTTTTACTGAGACATCATTCAAATACCTTAAGAGTCATTTGTTAAAATATAAAATTCAATGGTTTTCATTACATTCACAGAATTGTATAATCATCATTATAGTCAATTCTGGAACATTTTTATCATCTCAAAAAGAAACCTTTAACAGTCACACTCCTCTGATACTCCCTCTAGTCCTCCCGGGACTAGGCAACTACTACTAATCTACTTTGTCTCCAGATTTGCATATTCTGGACATTTCATATAAATGGATATGTGCAATATTTGGTCTTTTATGACTGGCTTCTTTCATTCAGTGTTCACATACATATATTGTTCATACACATATATTGTAACATGTAATCATATGTTCATATACAAATATTGTAACATATACCAACACTTCATTCTTTATTGCCAAGTAATGTTCCACATTATAGATATATCACATTTATTCATTAATTTATGGACATGTGGTTCTTTCTACTTTTTGACTATTACGAATAATGATGTTATGAATATTTATGTACAAGTTTTGTGTGGACATATTTTCACTTCTCTTAGGTACTATTTAATTTTAAATTTCATTAAAATTAAATAAAATTTAAAAAGTTCCTCAGTTGACCATTTTAAGTACTCAGTTATCATAGGGGGTCACTATATTAGACTTAGGTGAAACTTTTCCATCATCAGAGAAAGTTTTATTAGAGCCTTGTTTTAGACTGGTATAAATAAAATCTGGTGCCAGAAGTGCAGCACTATTTAAATGTAGTTACAAATAATACAAAATGTGGTATGTAAGATCAGGACTAGGCCTTTTATGAACCATATCCTATACATATAACTAGTATAATTACAGGTTTTATTAGAAGTATTAGAATATAAAAATAAAAACAAGTTAAATCTATAACTGTAGACTTTTCATTTAATGGATTTACTGAACACCCACATAAACTTTGTTGGTGAGGGGGAAACAAAGATATAAGTAAGGTGGTTCTGCCCAATGACAGCTCAAAGACCAGTGAGGGTTTCACTCTTCATGTTCTAACACATTCTGAATGCTTGGCTAAAACCTAAAATGGAAAGTCAAGAGGCTTTTAGTTTTTCACCCAGGGTAGAACGAGGTAGAGTAACACATTAGAGCACCACAACCATTACACCTGAAAAGGAAACAGCTTCTCCAAAGCTCATTGGACCTCAATCCCCCAGTATCAATAGGCTCAGGAGTTTCCATGTATGCTTACCATTAGAAACTAAAAATTGTAATTTTATAATACAAACATAAAAGAATTGGGATACTTACGTTTTGCCCATAATTTGACTGCTCTTAGGGTAAGTCTAAAAGTTTCTTTATTTGGCACTAAATGCAAAATTTCATCAGTAACTCTACATCCTGAAAAGATAAAGCATTCATTTTTCATTATGCAATAAAACCCAGTTAAGTTAAAAGCCTTTCTAACCCCCCGACTCTCAAATGCTAAAAATATCAAAGATAAAACATGACGGTTTATTTTCTCTATGTATTTGAAATTTAGTACTTATATATATGAGAAATCACTTTGCTCTTATAAGAATTCAAAATCATATGGATAATGCAATTCATTATTAAAATAAGCAATAGATCTGACAATCATTTTAGCTTTCTTTCAAATTTGACTTTACTGTTAATCAAATGCCCTCAAGTTATAAGTGTTATTATTTTAATGCAAATCTTATCCATACTGTGATTTACTGTTATGCTCTGGAAGTACAGCAAAACACAATGATTTAGTTAAATGAAAGATACTATAAACCAGTGGTTCTCAAAGCATGGTCTGTGGACCCTGGGGAACACAATAATAATATAAAAATAATACTATTTGTATAAAAATATCATTATAATAATAATAAAATACTGTTTCACTGTGTTAACATTTATACCGATGGTATAAAATAAGTGGTGGGTAAAATTGCTGCTCCCTTAGCAGTGAATTAAAGCTGTGGCAACAAACTGTACTAAGAAGACAATATATTTATTGCTACACATATGCAGTTAGAAAAGAGGAAAGGAATGTGCGGGTGTTAGAACATGTTTGAGGTAAGCTGAACTACCTGCTTTTTTCAAGGAACACCAGTTTTACTTGAAAGAATGACTGACTGACAAACTATGGTTAGTCATAGTTGGGAATTTAGCAGATATATCCTAAAAACAAAACAAAGTGGGCCCTTCACTTCAAAAAAAACCAAATGATTGTGTTTGCTGCCAATAATAAATTTGAAGCTTTCAAGTAAAAATTAGAATTTTGGACAGTTTTCCAAGATTATTCTGATGAAATTGGTGATGATATCAATGAATGTTATTTTTCTCATATTGCATAATAAAATGTGCAGATCCAGTTAACTTTGTGAACCAGTATTTTCCAAATGACCAGAGAATGACAGTACAAAATCATGCATGGGGAAAAGAGCCATTCAAAGAGTAAGACAGACCAACAGATTTTAATGTAATAGAGCATAAAAAGCTAAACTGATATGGTTTTGGATTTGATATTCTTAACTCAGGATGTCCAACCTTTTGGCTTCCTGGGCCACGCTGGAAGAAGAATTGTCTTGACCACACATAAAATACACTAACACTAATGACAGATGTTGAGCTAAAAAAAAGAAATCACAAAAAAAGAATCACAAAAAAAAACTCATGTTTTAAGTTTACAAATTTATGTTGGGCCACATTCAAAGCTGTCCTGGGCTGCAGGTAGGACAAGCTTCTAACTAATCTTTAAAAAACGATCACTTTCACTTAGGAATAAAAAGGAACAAACTACTGATACATGCCACAAAAATGTATTAACTTCAAAACATTATGCTAAATGAAAGAAGCCAGACACAAAAGACTACATATTATATGATCCCATTTATATGAAACGTCCAGAAAAGGCAAGTTTATAGAGACAGAAAGTAGATTAGTGGTTGCCTGGGCCTGAGGGGATCGAAGGGGGAATGATTGCAAATGGTATGAGGGATCTTTTGAAGATGAAGAAAATATTCTAAAATTGAACTGTGGTATACAATTCTGATTATACTAAAGACTACTGAACTACACACCTAAAAAGGATACATTTTACAGTACGTAATTATACCTCAATAAAGCTGTGGAAAAGAGAAATTGTCACTGGTCAAGTTTCAGTAGTATCAAAGAATATCCACAATAAGCTGAAAAGGCTAGTAAAATACTCCTCCGTTTTCCAATTACATATCTTTAAAAGGCCAGATTCTCTTCCTATGCTTCAGTCAAAACAAAAAGATTGATTGCAAAAGCAGATATGAAAATCTAGCTATCTTCTATTAAGTTAACTAAAGAGATTTACAAAAATGCAAAAAATCCATTCTCACACAAAAATGTATATTCACTTATAATGGGCTCACTTAAAATGAACTAATAAATACTTTAAAATTTTCTTAGGTTTTAT
>PVKE010031902.1:0-18777 GCA_004027555.1 Craseonycteris thonglongyai
GGGCACATAATACGATGCATGAATGATGTGAGGTGGACTTGTACATCTGTAAACTGTCTAATTGTTACCAACCAATGTAACCTCATCAAATTTAACAATAAATTAAAAAAATAAATAAATAAATAAATAAATGTCGTGTGTCTCAGTTTCCTCATTTGTAATATGTGGATGGCAATAATACCTTCTTCAGAGGGATATATGATGAGGGGAGGGATACCAGGTTTAAATAAGCTAAAACATAAGTAGGGTTTGGAACTACCCCAGGTGTTCAGTGAGTGGTTTTTGTTATAATTAATCACCTACACTTTCTCCATTCTACTATTCAAGTCCAAAGTGGCCCTTTGAAGTTGAGTGGCTTCTATGTCATGGACAGTGGGTGAGAGGGGCATTTTTGCCAGTGCTGGGAACCTCAGTACGTACCCAGGGCCTCTTCACTTGAGGGGGCGATGCGTCCAAATAAGAAGAAACAACTCTTCCTCCCCATCTTCAGAGGTTCTTGCCTCTGTCTGCTTATAGTAGATGCTCACTCATACGTAGCCCTACTCACTTGCTAGGTACCCATATGTGCTTTACAAATGTTAACTTATTACCCTCACTTCACAATCCTGTGAAGGAGGGTATGGTTATTATCCTTGCTTTACAGATGTAGAAACCGAGGCCCACAGAGGTGAAGTCATATGTCCTAGGCCCCACAAGCAGAGGTGGGATTTGAACCTGAGAAGTCTGGCCTTCACATCTGTGCCCTCAATGCTGCACAGCCTGGGTGGGGGTGGCTTTTCCATGTGCTGAGCCTAAGGTAACCCACAGGGCCTGGTCCCAGCAGTGAACTATGTTAATAAGTGGGAGGCACCTAGAATGGTCCCTGGTGTGTTGAGAGATACCCCCCTCCCTTGGTAGACCTCATAGTTTTTATACTTCAGACCTCTCCACTTGGACATAAACAATTCTGATATGAGGCATGGAGCTAGCAACTGGTATAGTAGTGCATCAGTTGCTAAAATCTCAAAATATTTCTAAACTAGTTGGTAAGAACCTGCTGATGTACCCCCACCCCCTGAAAGATCTCTCACTCTTGGCACCTTGGCTCTCCCTAGTACTCCTTCCTTAACACCGCCCCTGCCCCAAAGCAACAACGGGCTGATGCCAGAGGACCCTGCTGCAGTGTTAGGGCATCTCTTCTGACTGATTGGGACCCTGGATCATACCAGTTGCTAAATATTTACAATATTGTTCCTGGAGGGTCGGGAGGGACTGTGAAGCCTTAAGGAAAGGAAGGACGGCAGGGGAGGATGGAAGTGAGGGGGGAACAGCCCACCTGAGCCAGGAAACCACAGAGGAGCAGGTGGGTAGGATGGGGGAAAGGCAAGAAAGCCCACAAAGGGGGTCATGAGGTGGACCGGGCCAGGGGTCATTTCCCATCACTCACTCTGGCTGCAGGCAGCTGCTGTTCCGTAGCCACCAGATTGGACCAGCCCGAAGGTGAGCAGCCCGAAGTCAGCTGTGGCCTTGGCCATGTGGATCGTGTCAGTGCTGAGGTCCATTTCGGCATAGGAGAACTCACTGCCTGGCACAGATGTCCAGGTGATATTGTGGCCCAGACTGTGCCCGTCCATGGTGACCTCGGCAGCAGCCTTCGTCGGTGCAATCACCAGGACCACACCCTTAGAGCCTGGCATAGTACTGACCACATAGGCAGAGCAGTAGGCTGCCACGTCTGGGACTAGGATCAGGTAGGGGTCATAGGTCACTCTGTCCTTTATGGCACCTGTGCCAAACAGCAGGACTTGGATGCCCACATCTGAAGACAGGTAGAGTGGCCGGGATGGCCGGATCTCAAACTCAACCACTTCCCCTGCCTGGAGGCCCCTGAAGCCGGTGGTGCCCCCGTGGTTGTAAGTGAGCTTTGTGGTCTGGCTGCCCATGACATAGACCAGGTCGTAGCGGGTCTGGGAGGCTAGAGAGGGCACCACATAGTCCATGCCCCAGGCAGACGTGGGTAACAGCTGTTCCAGCACATGGTTGCAGCTTGTGTGTTTCTGGGCACAGCTATGGCCAGAGAGGACAGCCACTGGGTTACTGGCTGTGACCTTGGACCCCGAGAGATCAGCCGTGCTCTGCACCTGGGCCACCTGATAGGGCTCCAGAGTGACATTCAGGACATCGCCTGCTGGATAGAACCTGCCCTGGAATGTCACTGACCCCTTTAACTGCACACTGACTGAGGCTCCCCTCGCACCAGCTACCACAGCAAACTCCTTGATGTTCTTGGCCGAGGTGCTAGGGGGCGTGAACACAAAGTACTCGGTTCCCAGGGTGCCGACAGGCCGCAGCAAGGTCAGCTCCCCGGTGTTGGGCTTAGTGTTCACGGCTTGTACAGAGATGGCGCGGTCAGAGCGGACAAGCACCGCACGCTGGAAGGTATTGCTGCCAGTCATCTCAGCCTTGGTGCTGACGTTGACCATGACAGACTGCCCGGGTGCCACTGTGACATTCTGCGTGGTGCCGTCCGCCTGGGTGAAGATGGAAACCGAGGCAGTGCTGTTCGACAGACTGGAGAGGAGGAGGTAGAGGTAGGGCCTGCCACGCCAATACCCGGCCTCATAGTTCTGCAGGAAGGCCGTGAGGTACTCCTCTCCGGTGTTCCTGGGGTCCACTGAGGCCTCCTGGGTCAACCCTTGGGTGAGAAAGCACAGTTGTGGGTCCACTTGCAGAGAACCCACCCCTTGCCCTGTGCCTAGATAACATGTGACAATGTTAACTTGGGCGCGCCCCCTCACCCCTTCTTGCCTCTCTCCTTTCTCCTTATTCATGCAGCATGCACCCACCAGACTTTCTTTTTTTTTAAAAAAAAAAAGGTTTATTTTTATTGTTTTTGACAGAGAGAGAGAGAGAGAGAGATACAGAGACAGAGAGAAGGGGGAGGGCCCAGAACAGTCTCCATAGTTGTACATCATTGGTTTTTCCACATAGTTTTATTCCACAGGTGGGCGCGGGGCTGCACAGGGCAGGAACTGGGCCAGGGTCTCACCCTGGTGAGAACTGAACTGGGGGCACTCCCCAGTTCAGCACATGGGTCCACAGGGGCCGGGGCCAGGATTCGATCCTCGGTCCCCAGGGCTGCAAAGTGAGCGCTTAACCCCCTGAGCCATCCCGGCTACCCCCCCCCCCCAGCCTTTCTGGCTTTTGTTTTCCAAAAGCCTGAGTGGTTTGGACAGCAATCTCAAACTCACATGCTGATGTGGCCAGGTAAGTTGTGTAAATGTGGGAGATAGTTGGCGGGTGCCTGTGCAAATGGAGAATTCATACACCATGGAAAGTAGGTTGTTGCTACTGGCTTTAGCCTGTTGTTATAACATTTTATGGGCTCTTCCTCCTTTCCTTTCCTTTCCCTTCCCTTCTCTTCCCTTCCCTTCTCTTCCTTTCCTTTCCTTTCCTTTCCTTTTCCTTTTCTTTTCCTTCCCTTCCCTTCCCCTTTCCTCTCTCTCTTTCTTTGTTTTTACACCAGATCTAACCATTTTTCAAGAGAAACTGGCTGTCTGAATTTCCATGTAAAATCTCCAACCTAAAATTGCTGTAAGCACTATGGGGCCCAAAGTGGCTGAATTCAGGTGCCAGTTTGTGATTTCTGTCTTCATAGGACTGGGGCAGGGAGGAGGGGGAAGGGTGCAAATTAAAATGGGGAAAGGGAAGAAGGGGATTATGGAAGTGTCTCCTAGAAATAGAGTGGGTGTTTTTTCACAACCCCAACTGGGAAGCTATCCTCCAGGAGAGAGAGAACAAGAGCGAGTGAGCGCGCGCGCGCGCGCGCGCGCGCGCGCGCGAGAGAGAGAGAGAGAGAGAGAGAGAGAGAGAGAGAGAGAGACTATAGCCGGGGTGGCGAACCCTTTGGCGATTGAGTGCCAAAGTTTATGAAATAAGAGTATACTCACTTGACTCATGTGCCAACCCATCGAGTGAGATAGAGGTATCAATTATTTTTAAGTCTATAAGAGCATAAACAATAATTTTTTAAATGGTATTCACAGCTCCGTGTGCCAAAATAATTGCTCCGCGTGCCACTTTGGGCACGCGTGCCATAGGTTCGCCTCCCCCGGACTATAGGATCTTAGGAAGAGTGTGGGAGTTATAGAAGGGCTGACTGAATAAAGGAGCCTTGAAGGGTTTCCCAGTGTCCAAAGAGGTAAAGGGATCATGAACAATGAACGTTTCAAAAGTTAACCTAGATAGATGTTGACTGGTAACCAGAGGACCCTAATGTCCTTCCTCTTAGTCCTTTGTCTTCATCTAAGAGTCTAGTCTTGGACTTAACCCTGAAGAACTGGGTATCAAGCCTTCCAAGAATGATTTTAGTGAAAATTTCCATCACCTCATTAGAATAAGGCTCAGAGTCAAAATTTTAGTTGAGTTGCAGAAAATCAAGGACGTGGTCACTTTTGCATACTTGCATTTGGGGACTAAGTTGTCCACCTGCTTCCCTCCCGAGCAGAGCAGGAATGGGTGAATTCCACCACGTTTCTCTGCAGAGCCTAAGGGGCGTCTCTCCCATCACAGCCAGCCTGGGGTGGCGTGGGGAGATGGGTCTGTGGAAGGGGCACAAGTGGAGGGTGCTGGCCCAGGCAGGCAGAGTTCCCCAGACTGGAAAAGGGACAAAGATGGGATCTGGGTCTGACTTACCCCACAGGAGGGTTGCTCCGGCCCAGAGTGTCCACCAGCTCCACAAGGAACCCATGTCTGCGGTGGGGAAAAAGAGGGGGTCATAAGAGCTGTCCCTTCTGCCAGAGACTGTTCTGGAGAGGGTAGAAGGGCCCAGGAAGGCTGAGGTGGGCTCAATCCAAGGGCCAGTGTGTGTGTGTGTGTGTGTGTGTGTGTATAGCAGAGGCGGATTCCAGTGGGTGTGGAGGTGGGGTGGGGAAGGCAGGGTAGGGGCGAGAGCAGGAAGCCTGATGGCCCATTTTCGAAGGGGACCTCAGCCTCTCTCACCTGCAGGTTCCTGGAGCTGTAGGACTATCCCCCTGGCTGGGCTATATAGTGGTTCCATGGCTGCTCAGGCCACACCCTGGGCCACCTGCCAAGCAGATGGTTCCAACTTCCTGGAGGAAACTGCTGGTGCCAGGGCCAGGTGGGATGAGGACTCTGAAGGCCTGTGAAGGGTGGAGCACCAGCTGGGTATGTGGGTCTTCAGGGGTCTGAGAACAGCTGGTGGCTGTGCCCTGGGAGCCTGATAGAATCTTCAGTCTTGGAAGGGTGGTGTCCCCCAGGGAAACAGCTGGGGAGCAGGGTGCTGAGGCCCTGGGTCCTTGGGGGTGGGAGTGAGGGCTGAAGCGGAAGATGGCTTTTTTTGTTGTTGTTGAATGTATTGGGGTGACATTAATTGATATCAATTACATTGTTTCCAGGTGTACAATTCTACTTAGGAAGATGGCATTTGATCTTGTTTGTGGACCAGAACCTGCCTGCAGATTCTTTCTTTGGATCCTGCCAGGAACAATAGCAAAGGACCTGCATCCGGGTCCTGGCTGCTTCCCAGTCCCTATAAGCTGATCCCTGGTCCCCAGCAACACACCTCCTGTTTCCAGGCATCACTGGGTGGGAGTGGGGGATCAGGCGTCTGGGATGGGCAGGTATGTGAGCACCAGGCCTTTGAACTGAAACACAATACCTCCACCCCCAGTCCCGCGGGGCCTCCTGGGGACCTCTACTGCGAAACGGAACATCAGAACTAGCCTCGCTGGGCGTATTTATCCTCCAGAGGGCGCTCTGTAGACTCTCCAGCACGGAGGGGGCGGGGCGGGGCGGGGCGGGGGTGGTCTAGGCTCCTCTGGGGTGGTCCCCGGCCAGGAGCAGCATGGGAACTGGGGGCTGGGATCTGTGTGTGAAAAAGGAAGGAGGGCGCTCTGTTTCCTGGTTCCACGCGGACGCTGGGTTCCACGTCCTGGAGCATTATTTGTTTTCTGGGAGGTTTTCTTGTTCTGAAAAGGGACTGGATGAACAGGTTTTGGGTGATTCTGTGCCCTCCATCCTAGAACCTGCCTGGAATGGGAGATGGGGGTCTAGGTCGCACACGGGGAGAAGAAGAGGGGACGGCTGAGAGATGGTGTGGGTGTTCCGAGATGGAGACTGTTCCTCCCAGGGCGCTGGCCTGGCCCACGCCCTGCTCCCTGCCTCCAGGCCTCGGGAATTACTGTTTGCTGGGGAGTTTCCAGTGGAAACAACAGCTGCAAAGCCTGGGTGTGCTCTTGGACAACACCCCGGCAGCTGCTGCTTCCAGGACTCCTCTCTTATCACCAAGGCCTGAGCCACCGGGCAGCCAGGGTGGGTGGGGACTCTGATATTTCCTACCCAGGGTATACTCCCAGGGGCAGAGATAAAGGCTTAGAGTTGACTAGGACCCAACCTCTACCTGGAAAACAAAGTGACTCAACGGGAGACTGGGTAAGAGCCAGAGCTATGAAGAAATGGGCAGGAGTGGGAGCTTTGAGGAGACGGGTACCTGGGTCTCTGAGGACTCTAGTGTAGGTAGAGGTGTCATCTGGATCCCCAAGGGAAAGGAGAGGGGGGCTGCTGGGATTCCCAAGGAGGAAACGGCTATTGCAAACCAAGAGGTCAAAATCTTCTGTCAGGTACCCCACTTGTAATTTGAGACACTCAGAAACATGAAGGGGCAGGGGAAGAGAATTAGGGTAAGTCTCGGAAGTGATTCTGTTCCCCAGTCTCCTCCAAGCCTTGACATCTCCCCTGAATGACCTGAGAGAAGCCTTCCCACCTCAAAATCGGTTTCTTTCTGCAGCCAGAGTCACAAGAGGTGGTGGTGGAAAATCTTTTATATTTTGGATTTGATAGCTCTGGGACTTCCTCAGTCTTTTCAGGGTGTGCGTATGTGTGTGTTTGTGCGTGGTAGGATACACCCAGTGTCCTACTTGCTATCACATCTAGTCTCAGAAATCCCCATGATGGGGCAAAGATAACCTGTGGAGACACTTTCTTTTTTTTTTTTTTTTTTAAGATTTATTTTTATTGTTTTTTGACAGAGAGAGAGAGAGAGAGACAGAGAGAAGGGGGAGGGCCCAGAACAGTCTCCATAGTTGACAGTATTCGTTTTCCACATAGTTTCACTCCACAGGTGGGCATGGGACTTCGCAGGGCAGGAACTGGGTCGGGAACCTCCCGCATAGGCCCCGGCAAGAACTGAACTGGGGGGCACACCCTAGTTCAGCACATGGGTCCGCATGGGCTGGGGCTGGGATTCAATCCTTGGGCTCTGGGGCTGCAAAGTGAGCACTTAACCTGCTGAGCCATCCCAGCTTCCCCAGGACACTTTCTTATGGTCAGAGAAACCATGTCTATCCTGGCAACGGCAGCCTCTCATAGCCCAAACAAGGTGATTGTGTGTCAGAGCCTTTTGGTTCTCCCTGTAGGCAGGATCTGCAGGGGGAAGGGGAAGATCTGCACTGGTCATACCAGTCGAGAACCCTGGGACCCTCTGGCTCATCTGGGCTTTACAGACCCAGGGCATAGCTGAAGCAAATTTACTCTCTGCAGCTAAATTCAGATTTGCTGGCAATGTCTAACTTCATTTCTTCATGCTCTGGATCCCACAGGGGTCTCTCTACCCTCTTGGGGCACTCCTCCATTTTGTGTAAGCTGCCACTAACCTCCCTGAGGTTCAATCTTGATTCTGTTCCTCTCCTGCTCAAGAACATTCCATGTTTTTCTGTCCCTGTGAACACATGTCCACACTCGTGGCAGGAGGATCTCAAGGCCATTTATAGCACCACCCACCTGGCCATTGCCTGTGCAAGTCCTTCCACCTGGCTCACGCTTGCCCACAATCTGCCTGTTAACCCTTCTCTGGAATCCAGGGACCACTTTCTGCGCAAGTCATTTCCCAAGAACCCAGGCTGAGGCTAGTCTCTTTTATTCCTCTTAAATGACACTTGCTAAATTTCATTTGTACACTACTTGGAAAGTGTCATTTAAGAGGAATAAAAGAGATTAGCCACTTGATACTGAGTTCTGCCACATCTATGTTCTTTTCTGTGTCTCCCCACCAATCTCTTACCCCCACCTAACTTCTATGACCATTGAAACTGTCTTGCTAAACTCTCCAATGACCTCATATTTGCCACCGGGTTCTAGCTCCTTCTCTGTAACATTTGATGTGAACACTTCCTTCTTGAACATTTCTTTCCTTAAAAATTTTTTTTTATTAAATTTTATTGTTTGAGAGGGGTGTGTGTGTGTGTGTGTGAGAGAGAGAGAGAGAGAGAGAGAAATGGGGAGGGAAGGTGGGAGGGCCCAGAGCAGTCTCTGAAGTTGTACATCATTACTTGTGACATGGTTTCATTCCACACAGGAGGATGTGGGGCCATGTGGGGTAGGAACCAAACTGGGGGCCTCCTCCATGGTAGGCAAGAAACTTCCTTGATGAGCCATCTTGTAGGTTACCAGTTGCACTGCAGTTCACCACATGGTTTTGCACAGGCCCGGGCCAGGAATCAAACCCTGGATCTTGTGATTGTGAAGCAAGTGCTCAATGGCTGAGCTATCCCGGCATTCCCTAACATCTGTCTGTTGTTGATCATTACCTAGATCTAAGGTTGCCACATTAAACACAGATATTCAGTTCATTTGAATTTGAGGTAAACAATTAATTTTTAGTATGTAGATCCCTGACAATATTAGCATAATTTTGTATATGCCATGCAATTTATTTGCTAAACCTGGCAAGCTACCTAGAGTCATCATTTCATTAGGAGCTTTGCAAAATGGGCATTTCTAATTTATCATGTTTTTCTTCATTTATTAGCTACCATACAGAGAAACATCTGTATTCTACTATATACATACTCTACTATATGGAGAAACATCCCTTCTTTAATTTTTTGGTTACCTTGAATTGCAGTTAATACAGAATAAACAACTTTGATTTTCAGATTTAGTCAATTCTCTGTGAAGGTAAACAAACATTGTGTGTGCGTGTTTAATAGCATTATGAATACATGGATTTTGAACATACAAGGGCTGTCTGGAAAGTATCCAGTCATGTAACCGTTCTTGTTATATTGACTACGGCTGGATTTTTTCTAGACAGCCCTTGAACTTGGTGTTTGAATCCATTGCAGTTCCACCTTAGACCAATAGGAGCCACCTTAATTTATGGTTTGATGAGACATTTCAGACTCATCTTACTTTTCTTGACCAGATTCAGAGTAGCCATTTCTCAAAGAGCCTTGATACATATTACTACCAAGCTGTATTTAGGAATCATAATTTGGGCACTAGGAGAAGAAATGTTTTTTCATTTGTTTGTTTAGTTTTTTACATTTTATAAAACATTTGCATGGTTCCAAAGACACCAATACTTTATGGTGAGTTGTCTTCACAGAGGTTTAGTTACCATTCCCATATGTGTATTTACATTTCCCTCCTTTCTTACACAAAAAGCAGCATATTAGCATATTATATATACCATCTTTTACTCTGGTTTGTTTTACTTAACACTTTATCATGGAGATCACACCATAACATTATATGGAAATTGTCTCCATTCGTTTTTAGGATTGCACAGTATTCTACTGTATAAATATACCATAAGTTTATTCAATCAGTCCACTACTGATGGATATTTGGGTTTCAAGTATTTTTCTGTTCAAAAAGTGCTACCACAAGTCGCTTTATGCATACATTATTTTGTATTTTTGAGAGTATATCTTTGCGATAGAATTTTACACATGAGATTGCTGGGTCAAAAGGCATATATAATTTTGTTAGAATTTGCTCAGTAAAAAAGGCATATGTATGTGACTTTGCTGGAAATGGTCAGATCCTGCTCCATTTGGTTTTAGTTTTTATTACCACCAGCAATAGGAGAGTGCCAATTTCCCTAAAACTTTGCCAACACACTAGGCTGGCAATCTGATAAGTGAGAAATTACATCTCAGTGTAGCTTTATTTTGCATTTCTAGTATTATAAACGAGGTCAACCATTTGCTCATTTGTTTTAGAGCTCAAGTTTTCTTTTTTTTTTTAATTAAAAAAAAATTTTATTTATTTATTTATATTGTTTTTTGACAGAGAGAGAGAGAGATACAGAGAGAGAACTGAACTGGGGGAGCTCCCAGTTCAGCATATGGTTCCGCATGGGCCGTGGCCGGGATTCGATCCCTGGTCCCCGGCGCTGCAAAGTGAGTGCTTAACCCACTGAGCCACCCCGGCTTCCCCTCAAGTTTTCTTATGTGTGGTTTTTTTCTTCTTTTTTTGGTCTCTTTACTTTGTTCATTATGTTTTTGCCATGTGAAATTTTAAAATTATTATGTAGTCAAATGTATGAATCTTTTTAAATGCTTCTACATTTTTAATCTTAGCAAAAATTTTCCCACTTTAAGGTTATATTAATAAATAAATTCATCATGTTTTCTTTTAGTACTTCTACAATTTCATTAAAAAAAATTTAGATCTCTGATCCTTTTAACATTTATCCCAATGTCTGGCATGAGAAATAGATTTAATCCGATCTTTGTCCATACAGTTATTCACTTATTAAAAAATCTTTCTTTTCTATGGTTGGAAATGCAACTTAACATATACTAAATTTCTATATGCACTTGAGTCTGTTTCTGGATTTTCTATCCTGATCCTCTGGTCTATCCAGTCATGTGCTAATATCACTTTATTGTAATTACAGGGGTTTTATAACATGTTTTCATATCAGGTAGTACCTCCCTACCAGGGTCTTCTTTCTCATTGTTTCCCTGGCTGTTCTTATTTATTCTTTCAAGTAAGTTTTATAATCAACTTTTCTAATTCTAGATAATAACCTGATGGTATTTGGTGATGGGAAGGTTGCATTTTATTTATAAATTAACTCCAAAAAAATGGATATCTTTACTATAAGAGTCTTCTCTCCAACACATTGCCCTACCATTTGTACATGTTTACTTTTGTGTCTTTCAGGAGTATTAATAATTTCCTGGTTTTGTACATTTCTGGTTAAGCTTATGCCTAGGTACGTTATTATGATTACTATTTGCTTTTATAAATAGGATCTGCTCTATTATTTCTTCTAACTGGATACTGTTGAAGTCTGTTTATTTCTAAATATTAATTTTATGTCATGCCACTTAACTAAACTCTCTTACTTGTAGCTGCTTTTCCATTGATTCTTTTGTAAACATATTATCTTCAAATAGAGATAATTTTCAATTCTTTTGTTTTTATTAGTTTTAGGTGTACAAAATAAGATAGTGATTAGATATTTATATACCTCATAAAGTAATAACCCCAGTACTTCTATTACCCATCTGTCACTGTACATAGTTATTAGAATATTATGACTATATTCCCTATGCTATATATATAAATATCCCCATGACTATTGTTTTTAATTCTAGTTGACATTCAATATTATTTTATATTAGTTTCAGGTGTAGAGCAGAGTGTAGATATTTACATACTTTATGACATGATCTCCCTGATAAGTCTAGAATTCATCTGACACTTAGTTTCTATATTATTAACTACATTCTTTATACTGTACTTTACATCCCTGTGACTCTTCTGTAACTACCAACTTGTACTTCTTAATCCTTTCACCTTTCTCACCCGGCCTCCCAACCCCCCACACATCTAGCAGCCATCAGTTGTTCTCTGTATCTATGAGTCTATTTCTGTTTTGTTTGTTCATTTATTCTGTTCTTTAGATTCCACATATAAGTGAGATCATTTGGTGTTTGTCTTTCTAAGACTACCTTATTTCTCTTAGCATAATATCCTCTAGGTCCATCCATGTTGTTGCAAAGGGTAAGATTTCATTCCTTTTTTTTTTTAATTTATTTTATTGTTTTTGACAGACACAGAGAGAGACAGAGAGAGACATAGTGTAGGAGGAGGGCCCAGAGCAGTCTCCATAGTTGTAAATCATCAGTTTTCAACATGGTTTTGTTCCACACAGGTGGGTGGGGGCTGCGCAGGGTGGGAACTGGACTGGGGGTCTCCCGCATGGGAGGCATGTCCCCTCGAGCCAGGGGCCAAACTGGGGGGTGAGAAATGAGCTGGGGGCCTCCCACATGGGAAGCACACCCCAGTTCAGCATATGGTTCGCATGGGCTGGGGTCGGGATTCAATCCTCGGTCCCCAGGGCTGCAAAGTGAGCGCTTAACCCGCTGAGCTATCCCGGCTTCCCCTATTCTTTTTTGAATGTTTGGTAGAATTCACCTGTGAAGCCATCTGGTCCAGGACTTTTGACAGTTGGGAGCTTGTTGATTATTCTTTTGATTTCATTAGTGTAATTGGTCAGTTCAGATTTTTGTTTCTTCTTGGTTCAGTCTTGAAAAATTTTATGTTTCTAGGAATTTATTCATTTCTTCCAGATGGTACAGTTTGTTAGTGTATAGTTTCTCATAGTATTTTCTTAAATTTGTTGATATTTCTTTGGTTGTCACTTCTCTTCCATTTCTGATGTTATTTATTTGGGTCCTCTCATTTTTTCTTGATGAGTGTGGTTAAAGGTTTATCAATTTTGTTTATCTTTTCAAAGAATCAGCTCTTGGTTTCATTGATTTTTTTTTTTTTAGTGTCTATTTCATTTATTTCCACTCTGATCTTTATTATTTTCTTCCTTTTACTGACTTTGAGCTTTGTTTGCTATTATATTCCCATTTTCCTTAGGTGTACAGTTAGATTGTTTATTTAAGATTGTTCTTGTTTCTTGAGGTAGGCTTGCACTGCTATGAATTTCCCTTTGAGGACTGATTTCACTGTGTCCCATAGATTTGGGGTCATTGTGTTTTCATTTTATTTTGTCTCAAGGTATCTTTTGATTTCTTCATTGATTTCATTGTTAATCCATTCATTGTTTAGTAGTATGTTGTTTAGGCTCCATGTGTTTATGTGTTTTTCAAGGATATTTTTTGTTTTATAATTGAATTCTAATTTCATACCATTGTGGTGAGAGAAGATGCTTAATAAGAGATTTCAATCTTAAATTTATCACGACTTGTTTTGTGGTTTAACATATGGTCTATCTTGGAAAATGTTCCATGTGCACTTGAAAAGAATGTATGTTCTGCAGCTTTGGAGTGAACTGTTCTAAAAATATTAATAAAATCCATCTGGTCTACTATATCATTTAAAGCCATTGTTTCCTTATTGATTTTATGTCTGAAAGATCTGTCCATTGGTGTCAATAGGGTGTTAAAATGCCCTTCTATGATTATGCTAATGTTGATCTCTTCCTTTATGTCAGTCAATATTTGTTTTATATATTTAGGTGCTCCTATGTTGGGTGCATAGATGTTTACTAAGGTTATATGCTCTAGTTGGATTGATCCCTTTATTGTTATGTAATGTCCTTCTTTAGCTCTTGTTATAGTCTTTATTTTAAAGTATATTTTGTCTGATATATAATAAGTATTGCTACCCAGCTCTTTTTTTCATTTCCATTTGTGTGACATATCTTTTTCCATTCCTTTACTTTCAGTCTATGTGTATTTTTTGATCTGAAGCTGATCTCTTATAGACAGCATATGTATGGGTCTTGTTTTATTATCCATTCAGTCACCCTATGTCTTTTAAAGATTTATTTTCATTGTTTTGACAGAGAGAGAGAGATACAGAGACAGAGAGAAGGGGGAGGGCCCCAAACAGTCTCAACAGTTGTACATCATCGGTTTTTCCACATAGTTTCACTCCACAGGTGGGCGCGTGGCTGCACAGGGCAGGAGTCTCACTTCGGTGAGAACTGAACTGGAGGTACTCCCCAGTTCAGCATATGGGTCCACACGGGCCGGGGCCGGGATTCAATCCTCGGTCCCCGGGGCTGCATAGTGAGAGCTCAACCCACTGAGCCATCCGGCTTCCCCCCTATGTATTTTAATTGGAGCATTTAATCAATTTACATTTAAAGTAATTATTGATAGGCATATAGTTATTGTCATTTTATTATTAATATTTTTATCTTTTCTTCTTAAAGAATTCTCTTTAATATTTCTTGCACTACTTGTTGGTATTGATGAATTCCTTTAGTTCGTTTTTTTTTTGGTGGGGGAAGCACTTTATTTGTTCCTCAATTTTAAATGATAGCCTTGCTGGGTAGAGTAGTCTTAGTTGCAGGCCCTTGCTTTTCATCATTTTGAATATTTCCTGCCACTCTCTTCTGGCAAAGTTTTTGTTGAGAAATCAGCTGATAGTCTTATGAGAGCTCCCTTGTAAGTAACTAGTTGCCTTTGTCTTGCTGCCTCTATGATTCTATTTTTGTCTTTAACCTTTATTATTTTAATTATAATGTGTCTTGGTGTGGGCCTATTTGGGCTCATCTTATTTGGGCCTCTTGGTGCTTCCTGGGCTTGTATGTCTATTTCTTTCTCCAGGTTAGGGAAGTTTTCAGTCATTATTTCTTCAAATAAGTTCTCAATCCCTTGCTCCCTCTCTTCTCCTTTTGATACTCTTATGATGCAAATGTCATTACATTTGATGTTGTCCTAGAGTTTCCTTAAACTTATCTTCATTTTTTAAAATGTTTTTTTTTGTTTTGTTTTTTTTTTTGTTATTCTGATTGGGTGTTTTCTGCTACCTAATCTTTCAAATCATTGATTTGGTCCTCTGCTCCATCTAGTTTGCCTTTGATTCCTTCCATTGTATTCTTCAGTTCAATTATTATATTTGTTCTTTATGGATGGTTCTTTTTTGTGGTTTCTATGTCCTTTTTTATGCTTACTAGCTCTTTGTTGAAGTTCTCACTAAGTTCCTTAAACATTCTTCTAAACAGTGTTTTAAACTCTGTCTCTGGTAGATTACTTACCTATATTTCATTTATTTTGATGGAGTTTTCTCCTATTCTTTTATTTGAGACATGTTTCCTTGATTCCTAATTCTGGCTGCCTCTGTATTTTCTTCTGTGTGTTAGGTATGTATTCCATGTCTTTCCCTCCTTGCTGGGGGGTGTTATGTAGTAGATGTCCTGTATGGTTGAGTAGTGCAGTCTTCCTGATCACCTGTGTGTGTATGTTCCAGGAGTGTCATTTGTGAGTGTTGTGTGTATTCTACCATTGTAGTGAGCCTTAATTACTTTTGGAAGTAATTAAGTGAGCGGGATTGAGTCTCAGGCTGACTGGCTGCGAGGATTGGCTATGCCCACAGTGTATGAGCTGCTGGTGTGAGGGCTGACCCCTCAGAGTGGAATTCATCTGAGCATGCTCTTGTGCCTGTTGAGACCACCCTTTGGGTGTGCCACTTGTGGGGCTAATCAGGTAGTGCTCAAGTGTGGTCTGAGGCCAGCCACTGGATGTGTTTCCAGGGCCTCTTTCGAGGGGCTCCCATGAATGCCAATTTCAGCCTTACCTGTGACCAGCCTAATGCTACCTGGTAGGAGCTACAAAGCTATATGCAATTGATTGCTGCTTTTGTTGGACCTGAAAATGTGTAGGTATAGTTTCTAATCTTTATGCCTCTAATTAGTGTTGGCTAATAGCTCCTATATAAAATTAAAGAGACTGAATAGAGAGGGCACCTTAGTCAGAATACTCTTCCCCCTCTACCCCTCCCTCTGTGTCAGGAGACTGGCTCCACTAATTAAACCCATTTTCTCAATCTGTGCTCCTGCACATCATTATATAATCATGATCAAGTCTCTTTAAAACACACACACACACATACACACACACACACACACACCTTCCTAATAAATCATTCTGCCCTAATGCAGCCTTCTCATTCCCCTTTCCATCAGAGTTAGGTTTCTTAAAAGAACTATGTACACTCAGATTCAATTTTCTATATTCGTCCACATGCTTCATTAATTCTTTCTACATTCTTCAGCTCCTAGCAGCTTAACTTCTGCCCCACCACTGCACTGGGTTTATAACAGCCATGTTGCCAATAACCTCCTTATAACTAAATCCAGAAAACATTTTCCTGCTCTATGTGATCTTGCATAAGCACTTAAAAAAAAACAAACTTTTCTCCTTCCATTGGCTTCTCAAACAACACATACTTATGTATACAAACACACACACAGGTTTCCCTCCAGCTCCTCTGGCTGAAACTTTCAAGTTCCTTATCCTTTGTCACTTCCCATCTTTGAGCCTCTGTCACTGCTGCTTTGTATTACATTCTACATTTTTCTTAAGTCTTCTCAAAACTCTTTCCTGGCTTCAGATGCCACCTTAATGTGAGTCATGCCCTGTGATGGTCCTAAATTACCTTCTGCTTTTGTTATATTTATTGGAAATAAGACACACTCCCACTCCAGAAGTTACCAGTACTCATTATTTACCACCACAAAATGATGGCTGAGATAGAAGGACTAAGTCTGCTTGTGCTAGGCCAGTGTACACAACAGGGAAAAGGAACATGAAATGGTAACTCTTGATAACCCAGAGACAAGTTTAGAATACAAACCCATGATTCTATACTAGGTGAGGATTTTGAAAATTTTAAGAACAGACATAGCTCTCCTTTGAGTTTAAAGTGGCATGTCTGTCTCCTTAATACCTATTGGATATCTCAAAGGAACCCAAACTCAGTATATCCCAAACCTTATAGCTACCCCCACCTGACCCGGGTCCATTTCTCATTCTGAACCTCTGTGAGTGATGCCACCATTGGCACCAGCTCTCCAAGCCAGAAATTCAAGAGGAATTTACCTATTATATTTTTAATTAACATAGTTTTGTGTTTTTCAAGAATGTCTTATAAATGGAATCAGACAGTAAGTAACCTGCAGTACCATACATCCATTTGACTATAAGACATCTCTACTTGAATGTCTCACAGGTACCATAACAGCGTTATCATCCTCCTTCCAAATTTGCCTCTCTCGCAGTGTCTTCTCAGTGAACAGTATACCATCATTCAGGAGCCCAATGAGTGTCATACTTGGTTCTTCTCTCTTCCTTTCATTCCCACTTCTCATTAGTCACTTAATTTTGTTACTTATACTTCATTTCAATTAAAAAATAATTTTTTAAGAGGGGTTGCAGAACAGTCTCCATAATTGTACTTCTTTAGTTATAACATGGTTTCATTCCACACAGGTGGATGTGGGGTGGCGCAGGGTGGGAACCAAACCAGGGGCTTCTTTCATGTGAGTCGAGAACCTTCACTGCCATTCTGGTGGTTACCAGTTGTGTCCCATGTCAGACTACGGGATTGCATGGGCCAGAGCTGGGAATAGAACCCTGGACTTCACGATTGCAAGGCAAGCATTCAACCACTGAGCTATCCCTGCACCCCCTACTTATACTTCCTTTATATCTCTCAATTCATCTATTTATTTCCATGTTCACTGTCATTTTACCAAGGGATTCAGGCAACCATCTCTCAGCTGGACTATTGCAACAGCTTTCTGTTTGTTTTTTTCCCCTCAAAGTCTTATTTCCTTTGACTCCATATCTACACTGTAGTAAGAGTGATCATTTTAAACAAACATCTTATCAAGTCATCTCCCTGCTTAAAACTCTTCAGTGGTTGTCCCTTACCCTTGGGATAAATTTTAAACTTTTTGGATGGCATTCAAAACTTTTCATAATGTGCTCTCAGCTCTTCTTTCCTATCACAACTCATCACTTCTGGTTGCACCCTATATGTTCCCACATACAAGTATACTCTCACCTGTCCTGCTGCTTCTTTCAGTTTGGAATGTCCTTATCCTTCCCTTACCTGACTAATTCCTACTTGTCCTTCAGGTCTCAGTTTGTCTGTAACCTCCTGAATGGGTTATGTGCCATATATATATATATTCCTGTCGGAGAAACTTGAACTCTTCCCTATCTTTGCTCTTAGTGGAATGTTTCACAAAGAGGAATCTTCAAACCCCTGTATGTCCTCAACCTTTTCAGAGGTTCCCTGAGGTAAAGAATTATTTTCTATTTTTTAGAGATTTATTTTGGGGAAGCCGGGATGGCTTAGTGGGTTAAGCGCTCATTTTGGAGCGCCGGGGACCCAGGATCGAATCCTGGCCCCGGCCTGTGCGGACCCATGTGTTGAACTGGGGAGTGCCCCCAGTTCAGTTCTCTCTCTGTCTCTGTATCTCTCTCTCTCTCTCTCCCTCTCTGTCAAAAACAATTAAAAAAGATTTATTTTATTGTTTTTGACAGAGACAGAGAGAGACAGAGAGAAGTGGGAGGGTCAGAGCAGTCTCTATAGTTGTACCTCATCAGTTTTTGACATGGTTTCATGCCACACAGGTGGGCGGGAGCTATGCAGGGTAGGAACTGGAATGGGGCCTCCCTCATGGGAGGCACATGCCCTTGAGCCAGGGGCCAAACCGGAGAGTGGGGGGCAAGAACAAAACTGGTGGCCTACCACATGGGAAGCACACCCCAGTTCAGCATATGGCTCTGCACGGGCTGGGGTCGGGATTCGATCCTCAATCCTTAGGGCTACAATGCAAGTGCTTAACTTGCTGAGTCACCCTGGCTTCCCACAAAATAATTTTTATAATAAAATTAAGACATTGTTCACATTTTCATTGTGTTGAAATTTGCACAGAGAGTGCGAAAACAATTGTGAGTTAAACTGTGGGTCCTACTTACAGAAAAAAACAAATAAACAATAACAATAATAAATAATACCGATCTATCGGAGCAAGATGGCGGCATGAGAGGAGAACCCAGACACCTACCTGGGAAGGGACTTACGAACAAAAAGGAACCCACAGGGGAAACCCTGAGAAGCACCCTCAACTGAGAGAACCACACAACGCAGAACAACACACAAAGGTTAGAGGAAAAAGGGGAGAGCGGGAGAGGGAGGGAGAAGGAGCAGTTTGGGGACAGGAAC
>PVKE010031903.1:0-18782 GCA_004027555.1 Craseonycteris thonglongyai
GCAAAGTGAGCGCTCAACCCACTGAGCCATCCTGGCTTCCCCCGAAACTAGGATTTTTATAACACCTTTGAAATAGAGAAATAACTAATATTGTAGCAGTCTGGTTTGGGTTGCAAGTAACATTTAAATTAGAAATGGCAAGTAGCATCTGTCCAAGCAATAGATGATCAGAGGATGGGGGCAATAGACATGAAGAGAAAGACATGGTCCAGATAAACTGTGGTGGCAGAAACAGGAGGACTTGAGGATAAATTAGATACAAAGAATGACAATGAGTCTTAATTTTTGATTTGAGAAACTGGGCAGATTTAATGAAGGTAAAGGAAGGGAAGTGAAGGCTTCTGGGGAAGGGGAATCACAAAGACTGTTTGGACATGTTAAATTTAAGGTGTCTACTACACATGTTTGAGGGAGAACATGAATGTCTTGTTTCCAACCTTGCATAATAATGGAGGAAAAAGAGGACTACGTTATCCCCCAAAAGCTGGTCTAATATTGTGAATATAAATTGTCTTCAACAAGGTCCAAGAAGAGTTAAATCAATGTGCCTTCTTTTGCACATGATTATTGATTTTTGTAAAGCATTTGAATTTATCATGGTGGAGCATGCTTCTGATTATTTTTAATCTGCACATGAAATGGTTATCCATTTAGTAACTATTGTTTCTCTCCTGTAAAATGTGTTTTTAAATAATAAAATGGCATGCTAGCATTTTTTTTTTCAATGTAGGAATAAAGATACATGCATCCAAAAAAAAAAAAAAATAGCTCAAGTTAGTACTTCTGTGAGGCCATTTGTGTGTCTCAGAGCTGTCTGTTTCTAGAGAATGTTTGGTTCCCTCTTTCTGTTCCAGCCCTAGAGCTCTAAAAGTGTCCCTTCCAAGTGCTACCTACAGCTTCAGAAATTTATATAACTGCAATAGCACTTTCATGCATCTGCTTCCCCTATGGCCTTTCCACCTGTATCAAAACATTCTTTCCTTCTTACTCATTATCTTCACCTGTTGTATTTATTTGCCTTCAGGCTGAAGTATATTGTTTCAGAAAAACTTATTGCTGAACATTTCTGAGTTTCTCCAATGGTTAAGACCACAGCTGCATTGCTGAGTTTCTCCAATGGTTAAGACCACAGCTACATTACATCATCTGTGTATTGCATTATGTGTTCACCACTGGGAGTCAGTTCTCTTTCCATTGCAATATATTTGATGCTCCCTCCCTACATCCCATCCCCTACTCTCCCACCCAACTCCCTCTTTACCCTTAGGTAACCACTAAACTATTGACTATGTCCATGAGTTTTTAAAAAATGGGCAGAAGACCTGAAAATACACTTCTCCCATGAAGACATACAAATGGCCAACAGATATATGAAAAAAAAAATGCTCAACATCACTAGCAATTAGGGAAATGCAAAATCTCTGGTTTTAATCTTCTAAATTTCAGTTGTTACATGGTTTATAATGCATAGTTAATATGGCAAGCATATATGTCCCATTTTATAAGACTCATGAGTGCTTTTATTTATTTCAAAAATAGTCACAGCTATTGTGTATCTTTAATTTTTAAAGTTTAAAAATATTCAAAACTATTATTTCTTTAAAAAGTATTGGATGATTTCTATAATCTCAAATAACATAATCTCCAGCCATAATAAAGTGTATGTGTATGAATTAGTTTTTATCTGTTTTTGAGATTTACTTGAAAACATAGATATTACCGGTACTTGAATATTGGGACAAATAAACAGGTCTAATTGAAGACCCACTGCCTTGTCAGGTCTGAGAGAATTTATTCATGGCAACCTGTGACATGTTTTATTACAATATAAGGTGGTTTGATGTTTTAATTACAATGTAAGGTAAGGTGGCTTTACCATACAACTAATGGCAAGTACCCAATCATAGTTCTATGCATAAAAAGAGATTAAAATAACTAGCCTAGTATTCCCCCAAATCAGTAATAACAACAAACTTCTAGGGTACCTGGCTTTCCAGAAGGTCTCACTTTGGTTACAGCTTAGATCCCAATAATACCTTGCATAACCTCTTAAGAGAAATAAACATGTGCACATACTCAAGGGCATGCATCTCATATTAATGAACCATGGATACACTAACCATAGGTGCATAAAAGATAAGCACAACACAGATTTGTGACACACATGTGAGTGTTGTAAGCCTTTCTTCCTTGGAGGCAATGACCAATATGGGATACAGTGTGAATACATAGGAGAGGAGGATGAGCACTGACTCTACACCAAAGGCCAATATGTCAATTAATAGGCCCTACATGCTGTTGATGGTGATATCTCCTCCTCAGGGCAGGTGGATCAAGTCTGGGAACAAGCCACAGGAATGGGTCAGCACATTGACCTTACAAAAGGATAGCCTCTTTAAAACAAAAGGCAGTGGGAAGACCATGCAGAAGTTACAGCGGATGATGTGAGCCATGTGAGCTATGCCCATGTGAGCCACACAGATATCAGTGAGCATCGAATAATGCAAGGGGTGACACATGGTCACATAGTGGTCAAAACTCATAGCCAACAAGATCCCAGACTCTGTCTAGGAGAAAAAGTGGATAAAGAACATCTGGGTGAGGCAGGCATCAAAGGCAGTCTCCTGGGCATGAAAGAACAAGGCAGCCAGTACAGTGGGCAACATAGAAAAGTACACATGCATGTCATTGACAGACAACAAAGACAGAAAATAGTACATGGATTGGAGCAAGCTCTGTTCCTCCTTTATGATGAAGAGAATTAAGATGTTTCTCAGTTACCCTAGCATAAAGCAGAGAGGAGAGCAGCTAACCAGTGCTCTAGGCCCTCCATGTCTGGGAGGGCTGTTAGTATGAAGCTGATGGTGTGAGATTTTTATTCCAAAATTTTTCATGCAGGTCCCTGAGTGACTTTTAAGCAAATACAACCAGAATGAATTGAAGTCAGATAATGGAAAACATAAATACTAGGTGTGGTCACTGTCCTCCAGATGGAATGGTAAATGACACTTATATTCCATGAAAAGGTAAAGGAGCAGGTCAGGAGTCATGAGTTATATTTCAGACCCTTTGCAGTATGTCCATATCTACAAATGAGCCATGGCCTCCAATTACTTTCCCACAAAAATACTTTGATTCTTTTTTAGGGGGACATTATTTTGTTCTTTCTGTCTCTGCATTTTTTACCAAAAATTCAAACCTTTCTCTAGTAGTGGAAAATTGTTTTGCCATTTTACTCTACCAATTTATAGCCACCACCTTCTTCAAAAAGCAATGTACAGTATGTCCTCTATGAACTTTCCTTAATACTCTTCACTTGTTAATGCATTGCCTCTTGTATAAGTGATGACATTTTAATGTCTATGTTCTGAGCTGTGTCTTCTCTCTTGCTTGCACTCAAGCATCATTCCAGCTCCTCATCCTCTCTCTGTTGCTTGAGTTCCTCACCTATTCACCAAGTGTCCAGAATCTCACATTCCTGCACTCCTGATTGCTCTTGGTTTTTCTCTCCAGCATGTTTACATGTATTTTCTGTTTAGTTTAAATATTCTCTAACTGGGCTATATGTTAGGATCACTTGAAGAGCTTTAAAAACCTTCTTTGCCTGGACCGTGTGCATGCTGATTAAATCAGAATCTCTAGCAGTGAGACTCAAAAATTTGTTTGTTTGTTTTTAATTTCCCAAGTGAATCCTATAGGTAGCCACTTTTGAAAAAAGGTTTAGGTCATTTCTATAAGCTTCATGTATGTCTCACCTCACAACAACTTCTTTATTTAGGATTCATTTTAAGATTTTCTATAATAGAAAACAATTACAACAAAACCCATCTTTATTGCCCCCACATATTCTAGTAATCACTCATTTCTCTGTTCTCTTTCATAACTAATATCTTAAATTGTTTTCTGCTAATAAAGTCATTCTGATCTTTCCTCTGTGTGTCAATGATCCCAAATTGTTTCTAGCTCAGAATTCTCTTCTAGCAATAGATTCAAATATCCATCTCCCTATTGGATTATCAATCAAAATAGCTCATCAGCATCTCAAACATAACAAATGAACTTTTTTTTAGTCACCATACTTGATCCTCTCCAATACATACCATTCTCATAAAAATCCATTACTATCTATCGATATGCCCAAGCCAGAAAAATCTAAAAGGCATTTTTTACTTAATCCCAATCCCAGATCTAAATAATCTATCATCACCTTTCCAAAATATACTTAACATTGGCTAGTTCATTTCCAACTGTAATCCATCCCTCAGTTTCTTTTGGATTTCTGCATGATCTTCCTTACTGATTGCCCAGTTTACTGTCATGACCCTCTCTAATCTGTTCTCCACCAAGCAGCCAAATTATTTATTTACTCTATAAATAAAATTGTCATACTCTACTAAAAAATCTTTCAGTGGCTTCCCTTACCTTTTAAAATAAGATTCAAACAGAATTCAAGCACTCTTACCGTGGCATACAGCACTACCTGGGGACTTGGCTTCCAATTATTTTTATCATTTATTGTATCTCTGCTCATTGTAGTATGTCCCTGTTACATATTCTTATACATCTTTTTTCTTCATGGCTCTTTTCACACTTCAGAATTATGATAAATAATTATATATGTTTGGTTATTTAATTATCATCTTTCTCCTCCAATAAATTTCAAGTTTCCATAACTATGCTTTTCTTCTCATTTTATCCTCAATGTTAAGTCACTGGTCATCGAACCCTAGGACTAGGACAGATACTACCAGTTCTAGTTCTAGTTCTAATCAATAAATAATTAACTAATTAATGATTAAATAAATAAACTATCTTAGAAAGAAGCTATTATGTTGAGCTCCTTCAAATATTTGTACTGTAATTAGTTCAAGATTTTGAAGCTATAAAAGAGATTTCTATAGACCCTTATGAGGGAAGAGCTGTAGTTCCAATTTACCTCCCCAGGACAGCTCTGGTAGATATGAGAAGAGTGGTAGGTGAAGTGTCTACTAGAAAAGAAACACCAAGAAATCTGCATACTCTGCACATAACTCCTGCCGGGGTCCATCCACTTCTTGTCATGATCTGTAAAACTTCCTCTTAAGAGTCCTCTGGGTTTATTGTATCCCTGGGTTCAGAAGAGGCTGGGGCATCAAGGAATGCAAAACTTCTTGGGTGTATGGCTCCTTTGTGACCATGCAGGTTTTCTTCCCCTAAGAGGTTTCAAAGATATTGCATTAGAACTGGATTGTTCTTCATTTTATAGAAGATGTAAAGAGGCCCAGAAATAATTCATCAGTAAGTTAAAAACAGAGCTGGATTGAATCCCATACCCTCTGACTATCACAGCAAGTTTAAAAGAAAGACAGTTGTCACAATTCTTCCAATTCATTTTTCAAATTCTGAAAATGTTTTAAATACAATTACATCATATTAACTCCCTTTGGCATTATATAAATTTCACACTTTATATAATGCCAGAGGACCCTGTGTTATGACATTGCCTTACTTTTAAACTTTATCTTGAGCCATTTCACTTTTGTTCTTTCTATTGCAACATAATAATCTTTTAGTTCCTTTAATATGCAAGGTTTACTCCTTTCTTGTGACTTTCACAAATGCTGTTTCCCCTCTATTGCAAGCTTTTCCCCATTCACCTTTTCTTCTTCTGGCTACCTTCTTATTCCATAGTTCTTAGCTTAATCTGCTTTATGGATGATTCCCCAAACCTTCTAGCCTAATAAATGCTTATATATATTCAATGGATATATGTTATATATCCATTGTTTCTTTCCAGTACTTTGCAGGGTTATGATTAAGTGACCTAATATAAACAATAAATTATTTCTTTCATGTCTCTCTTCAACTCATTAATAGTTTCAATAAAGATGAGACTATATCTACCGTACTCTTTAATATATTCAGCACAATGTTTAGCAAATAACTAGCATATAACAAATACTTTTGTCATAACTAACACAATCAAAATAACAGCATCAGTATTAGTTCTATAAGTGTCAAAAAATGCATTACATGTTATTTGGTCACATGTTAAGGCACATATGATATGATCACACCTAATCAACCTCTGATTTTCTGTTAATGTATCTAGATACCTATCAATGCCATTGTGCAGAATAGTCCACAGTTGTGTGTTCACTTCAATTTTTTTTGTTTTGTTTTTTAACAATTTGTTCCATAATCTAAACCACCTTCTCATATCTAACAAGATTTAATCTATCCAAAGTATCTGACTCACTTTTCTACCTTGATTAACCCAAGCCAATATTCACTAGGGAAATCTTTGGCCCCATATGTTGAGTTAGTAATCATGGCATCTTATCTCATTGGGTTCTAACTATTTTCCCTTAGTAATAACAGACATATATACTCATTGACCATTTTATATGTTGATCAACTCCACTAATTAATTTAAACTTTACAACAGACTTATGATATAGGTACCACTATGATCTTTATTTTGTATGTAAGAAAACTAAGGCACAGTGAGATAAATATTCCAATGTCACAAAAAAATGTTAGTAGAATTAGCATTTAAATGTAGGTGTATTTAACCATTATGGCGTATAGCAAGATTGTGAGTTAAGAGGGTGCCTCTCTGCCTTATTCTTTATAAACTCCTTTAATGCCTGACATGGTACCTGGCATATCATGAGTAATCACTAAATAGCTACTAAATGAATGATTGAACCTCCTTTGTGATTTGGTATCTTACAGATCTACAGTCCAAACTAAGGCCATCATTGTTGTTGTTGTTTTTTAATTGTTAAATTCATTGTGGTGACATTGATTGATATCAATTACATTGTTTCCAACTGTACAATTCTACATGCATCGTCTATACATCACATTATGTGCTCATCACCCAGAATCAGCTCACTTTCTATCACCATATGTTTGATTCCCTCTCCCAACACTCTCCACCAGCTCTCCCACCCATTTCCCCCTTACCCTCAGGTAACCACTAAGCTCTTCACTATGTCCATGAGTTTTTGTTTCTTTATTACTTCCAGTTTTATACTCCACCTATGAGTGAGGTCATACATTCCTTGATTCTTTCAGTCTGACTTATTTTGCTTAATAAGATGTTTTCAAGGTCCATCCATGTTGTCACAAATTGCAATATTTCATATTTTCTTATTGCTGAGTAGTATTCCATTGTATAAATGTACCACAAATTCTTTATCCAGTCATCTATCAGAGGACACTTTGGTTGATTCCACGACTTGGCCACCATGAACAGTGCTGTGATAAACATTGGGGTACCTATATCTTGGCAGTTTAAGGTTTTCAAGTTTTTGGGTAGATAACCAGGAGAGGGAGTGCTGGGTCATATGATAATGCCATTCCATAGTTTTTTGAGGAATCTCCACACTGCCTTCCACAGTGGTTGTACCAATTTACACTCCCACTAACAGTGCATGAGGGTTTCTTTTTGTCCACAGCCTCTCCAGCACTTGTTATTCCTTGTCTTGTTGATTATAGTCATTCTAACAGGTGTGAGGTGATATCTCACTGTGGTTTTAATTTGCATTTCCCTAATTGCTAGTGATGTTGAGCATTTTTTCATGTATCTGTTGTCTGTTTCCATGTGTTCAAGAGAGAAGTGCCTGTTTAGATCTCCTGCCCACTTTTTAATTAGATTGTTTGTTGTTTTTGTTGTTGAGTTCTACGAGGTCTTTATATATTTTAGATACGAGCCCCTACTCAGAGGCATTGTTTGCAAATATTTTCTCCCATTTGTTTGGTTTCCTTTTCACTTTCTTGATGGTGTCCTTTGCTGTGTAGAAGCTTTTTACTTTGATATAGTCCCATTTATTTATTTCTGCTTTTACTTCCCTTGCCTTTGGGATCAAGTTCATAAAGTTCTCTCTGAGCCCAAGGTGCCAATGCCTTCTCCTATGCACTTTATAATTTCAGTTCTTATGTGGAGGTTCTTAAACCACTTTGAGTTAATTTTGGTATATGATGACAGTTCACAGTCCAGATTCATTCTTTTGCATGTGGTTTTCCAATTTTCCTGGCACCATTTACTGAACAGACTTTTTTTCCTCATTGTATATTTTTTGTTCCTTTGTCAAAGATTATCTGTCCATATATCTGTGGGTTTATTTCTGGGTTTTCAATTCTGTTCCATTGGTCTGTATGTCTGTTTCTCTGCCAATACCAAGCTGTTTTGTTGTTGATGCTTTGCAGTATAGACTGATATCAGGGAGCGTGATGCCTCCAGCCTTTTTCTTTTTTTTTTTTTTTTTTAAGAGGATTGCTTTGGCAATTCCGGATCTTTTGTGGTTCCACGTGAATCTGTTAATTTTTTAAATCTATTTCTTTTTTTTTTCTTTAAGATTTATTTTTATTGTTTTTGACAGAGAGAGAGGCACAGAGACAGAGACAGAGAGAAGGAGGAGGGCCCAGAACAGTCTCCACAGTTGCACATCATTTGTTTGTCCACATAGTTTCATTCCACAGGTGGGAGTGGGGCTGCACAGGGCAGGAACTGGGCTGGGGTCTTCACCCCAGTGAGAACTGAACTGGGGGCACTCCTCAGTTCAGCATATGGGCCCACACAGGCCGGGGCCGGGATTTGATCCTTGGTCCCCAGGGCTGCAAAGTGAGTGCGCAACCCACTGAGCAATCCCGGCTTACCCTAAAATCTATTTCTTGAAAGAATGTCTGTGGCATTTTGATGGGAATTGCATTAAATCTGTATATTATTTTGGGTAATATGGCCATTTTAACTATGTTGATTCTTCCAATCCATGAACATGGAACATCCTTCCATTTCTTTGAATCTTATTCAATTACTTTTAATAGAGTCTTATAGTTTCCTTCATGTTCTTTGTTTATTCCTAAGTATTTTACTTTTGTTTTGATCACGAACGATACCGTTTTTCTCATTTCTTTTTCTGAAGTCTCATTGTTTGTATATGAAAATGCTCTGTATTTTTGTGTATTGATTTTGTATCCTGCAACTTTACTTTATTCATTTATTACTTCTAACAGTTTTCTGGTGGAGTCTTTTTGTTTTTCTGTTTTTCTTTTCTTTGTTTAGCAAGAGTTTATTAAAAATGAGCAAAGAGCGACCAGGCTGACACACACAGAGGGAAAAATGGCGCACACCTGGTGAAGTCTTTAGGATTTTCTATATAAAGGATCATCTCATCTGCAAAAAGTGACTGTTTAACTTCTTCATTTCCAATTTGGATGCCTTTTATTTCTTTTTCCTGACTAATGGTTCTGGCTAGAACTTCTAGCACTGTGTTGAATAGCAGTGGTGACAGGGGACATCCCTGTCTTATTCCTGATTTTAGAAGAAAAGGTTTCAGTTTTTCTTGGTTCAGTATGACATTCACTGAGGGTTTGTCATATACGGCCTTTATTATGTTGAGGTACTTTCCTTCCGTACTCATTTTATTAAGCGTTTTGATCATAAAAGGATGTTGTATCTTGTCAGATGCTTTTTCTACATCAATTGATAAAATCATATGCATTTTATCTTTAATTTTATGTGGTGTATCACACTGATCAATTTGTGCATGTTGAACCATGCTTGTGCCCCTGGATGAATCCCACTTGATCGTGATGTATAATCTTTTTAATGCATTGTTATATTCTATTTCCTAGTATTTTGTTTAGGATTTTTGCATTGGTGTTCATCAGAGATATTAGTCTATAGTTTTCTTTTCTTGTGATGTCCTTGCCAGGCTTTGATATTAGGGTAATGTTGGTCTCTTAGAAGAAGTTGGGACTTATTGCCTCTTCTTCAAATTTTTGAAAAAGTTCGACCAGGATAGGTGTTACTTCCTCTTTGAAGGCCTGGTAAATCTCGTTAGTGAGACCAGATGGCTCTGGACTCTTGCTTTTGAGAAGGTTTTAGATGATTGCTTAAATTTCCTTATGGTTGATTGTATTTTTTTAGGTTATCCAGTTCCTCTTGATTCAGTCTGGTAGATTATATGTTTCTAAAAACTTGTCCATTTCTTCTAGGTTGCAAAATTTGGTGGCATGTAGTCCTTCATAGTATTTTTGTATGATCCTTTGTATTTCTGTGTTATCAGTTGTAATTTCCCCTCTTTTATTTCAAATTCAGATTATTTGTGTGTCTTCTCTTTTTCCCTTAGTGAGCCTCGCCAGGGGGTTGTCAATATTATTTTTTCAAAGAACCAGCTCTTTATTGCATTAATTTTTTCTTTTTCTTTCTATTTTACTTAGTTCTGTTTTAATTCTTATTATTTCCTTCCTTCTGCTGGCCTTGGAAATTTCTTTTTTCTTCTTTTTCTAGTTCTTGAAGATGTGATACTAGGTTGATTACTTGTGATTTTTCTTGTTTCTTGAGAAAGGCCTGTAGTGATATAAATTTCCCTGTTATGACTGCTTTTGCTGCATCCCAGTAATTTTGGTATGTTGTGTTTTCATTGTCATTTGTTTCTATGTATTTCTTAATCTCTTCTTTTATTTATCCTTTGATCCAGTCATTTTTTAATAACATGTTTAATCTACATGTATATGTGTTTTTTCCTCCTTTCTTTTTGTAGTTAATCTCCAATTTCAAAGCTTTGTGATGGGAGAATACACTTGGTATGATTTTGATTTTATATTTGCTGAGACTAGCTTTGTGTCCCAGCATGTGGTCTATCCTTGAAAGAGTTCCATGTAAACCAGAAAAGAATGTATTGTCCTGTGTTTTAGGATGAAGTGTCCTGGAAATGTCAATTATGTCCAGTTGCTGTAATTTATCATTTAAAGCTGATATTTCTTTATTTATTTTCTGTTTGGATGATCTGTCCATGGCTGTCAATGGGGTGTTTAAGTTTCCTACAATACTTGTGTTTCTGTCACTTTCTCCTTTTAGATCTGTTAGTAGTTGCTTTGTAAATTTTGGTGCTTCTTGGTTAGGGGCATATATATTAATAAGTGTAATGTCATCTGTTGAATTGTCCCCTTTATAGTTATGAAATGTCCATCTTTGTCTCTTATTATCTTTTTGATCCTGAAGTCTGCTTTGTCAGATATAAGTATAGCTACACCTGCTTTTCTCTGGATGCCATTTGCTTGGAGTATTTTTTTCCACCCTTTCACCTTGAGTCTGTTTGTCCTTATGGCTGAGGTGTGTCTCTTGTAGACAGCATAAGGTTGGTTTTTGGTCTTTGTTTGCTATCCTGTGTGTTTTTATTGGTGAGTTCAATCCATTTACATTTAGACTAATGATTGACACATGAGGATTTTCTATAGCCATTTTGTCTTTTGTTCTCTGGTACCTCTTTTTTTTTTTTTTTATTGCTTCTTTGCTTTTTTCTTCACATTGATTATTTTAATTTGATGGTGTTCATGAGTGTTTTTTCTGTTTTTCTCTTCTTTTATTTTTATGTGTCCCAGTTCTAAGTTCTTTTTCAGTGGTTACCTGTGGAGAGTCAGGTGTGAGAGGCAGGGCCCCACATCCTGCAAGACTGTCAAGGGGGCATCTTGCCTCCACTGATCCCTAAAGAGATAGTACACAGAAAGCCCAGGCAATTAGTTTGGAGGGTATGACAAGGAGGAGGTTTCAGAAAGGCTTAAGACAAACAATATACATTAGCATGCAGAATTTGAGATGCTGTATATAAGCTGTGGGCTAAAATAAAACCGTGCTACTGCTCTGCCATCAGTGGTCAGTGGATCTCCTGACCCCAGCTTTTGTCTTTGTGTCTTTGTATGTTTCTTTAATCTCCCACCCACCCCTCTCAGGTCAGATTAGTCAAGCAGGCCTAGGTAGTTATCATGAACTTTATATAAAAGAAAGTTTCATATATGCCCTGGTTTCTTTTCTTAAGGATGTTTCTTATCTCCATTCTCTTTGGAAACTTGCACCTTTACTTACTCCCCTTTTTATATTTTTGTTGTTCCAATTTATCCCTATTGACTTTTACTTTTTGTTTCAGGTCCGATCACCTCCTTCAGTATTTCTTTAAATGTTGTCCTTGTGTTGGGGAATTTTTACAGTTTTTGTGTCTGAAAAGGTTTTATTCATCCTTCATATCTAAAGGATAACTTTGCTGGGTACAGGATTCTTGGATGATAATTTTACTCCTTTAATATTTTGAATACTTTGTTCCATTCCCTTCTGGCTTGTAGGGTTTCTGTTGAAAAATCTGATGATAGTCTGATGGGCTTTATAGGCTATGGTGTTCTTTGTTCTGGCTGCTTTGAGGATTCTATCTTTGTTTTTGACCTTTGCTATCTTCAGTATAATGTGCCTTAGAGAAGGTCTGTTAGGATTCAAGTAGCTAGGGGTCCTGTTACTTTTCTGGATTTGAGGTTCCAGTTCTTGCCATAGATTTGGGAAGTTGTCATCTACTATTTGTCTGAGTGAATTCTCTGTGCCCATCTTGTCCTCTGTTCCCTCTCGAAAACCTATTATTCTTATATTATTTTTTCTAATGGAGTCAGATAGTTCTTGTAGATATCTTTCATTTCTTTTAACTTTTAGGTCTCTTTCTTCTTCCTTCTGTTACATTTCCAATTTTTTGTCTTCGATTTCACTAATTCTTTCCTCCATCTGGTCAGTTCTGCTTCCTATGCTAGCTATTTCATTTTTAATTTCTTTTATTGTGTTGTTTATCGCCAGAATTTCTATGTTCATTTTTCTCACAGATTCCATTTTCTTTCTAAGATCACTTAGCTCATTTTGTGTACTCCACCAGTTTTCTTTGATCTCTTTGAGTGTTTTTATAATTGCAGCCTTGAATTCTCTGTCATTTAGCTCTATAATATCACATCTTCAAGTCCCTTTTCTGGAGATCTTTTTCTTTCTGAGCTCCTCTGTTTAAAGGATTATTCACTGCTATTGCAGCATTTTGTTTCCTGGACATGCGGACTTTTCTCTTGGTATATGGGAAGGTAACATTCCTTTACTTCCTAGCCAGTGTTAGTGTCTTAAAATATTTTCTCTTGTTTATTTTGTTTTCTCATAGTGGGAGACTTCCTAGAAGGTAGGCATCTCTTTGACTCAGTCACCCTGGTCTCTGTATTCCATGCCTCCGAGATCCCACTGCTGTCAGAAGCTGCCACACTTAGATCCCTCTGCTGGCTTCAGTGGGAAGAGTGGGTGTGGGGGTTGTTGGGAAAGGCAAAGGTCTGTTTGCATCACAGGATAATGGTGGCTTTCCTCTGCTGGCTTCAGTGGGAAGAGTGGGGGCGGAGTTTGTTGGGAAAGGTGCAGGTCTGATTGTATCACAGGGTAATGGCAGCTTCCTGGCAGCAGCTCACTGAAGGTCTGCTGTGGGCATGGCCTGCAGGCGAGCTCTGGAGGACAGCATGGAGAAGCAGCATGGAGAAGCAGCCAGGTTCCGTGTCCAAGGCCACTCAATGCTCTGGTTGGGGCCCCACCTCACTGAGGGCCACTCTGTGCCTCAGCTGGCAACACACTCCCGGTGTCGGCACTCCAGCCACTGGAACACCCACTGGAACACCCACCTCTGGCTCCAGTTGCCTGCCTCATTCTCCGCGGGCCCCCAGCTCCAGCCGCCTGACTCAAGCACTGGCAGCCAGGTCTTCACTCCGGCCGCCCACACTGGTCTCTGGCTGCTGTGGGTGCCTCCCTCTGGCCTCCTGCCCAGCGCTCTGGCCATCCTCACCATGCCCAGGCTGCTCCCCACATACTCCCACCAGGGACTCTCGTCACCATGAGCCGCGCCCGCTTTTCCAGTCCACCTGAGCTCTGGCGTCTGCACCTCCACCTCTGTCTGTTCCAGGCCTCCAGCCCATCCAGAATCGTTCTGCTCCTGGACCTGTGCCCCCATGCTCCCACCTCTGTCAGTCTCTCCTCCACTGGACTTGGGTCAGCCTCTGGGTCAGTCCCTGGGTGGGTCTCCGGTTGTACTCTGCAGCAGGTCTCCACATGGCTCCCTTTCTTTCTCTCTCACTTGCCTCTGTTGCTCCAGCTTTAAGAATTTTTTTGTGATAAGTCCCGAAGTGGGTTCTTCAGCCGAGGATATGTGCTGTTTAGGGATTCTCTGGTTGGATTTTAGTTGTTTAAATTGCATTTCCAGGAGAGATTTCAAGAGCTCCTTTCATGCCGCCATCTTTAGGAACTCTCCCATCATTGTTAAATATGTTTCTCTGTAGAAGGCAATGAGAGAAAAAATAAGAATTGCAAAAGTTTTCAAAGTTGTATCACCTGTTCATAATCACACTTGTCTTGGACTTTGGAGGAAGACTACCTAAGTTCACCTCCTGCTCCTCAACTTACTATCAGTGTGCCTCAGTCTCTTCACCTGTAAAAAAACAAACATAATAATAATAATTTGCTTACATCATAGATCTGTTAATAAGAGCTAATGATGTTTTTAATAATAAAATAAAGTTTGAACTTTGACTGGAACAATTTAAGCCATCAAGAAATGTTATCGTTAGTATTACTTTGCAGCTTGTAAAATAAGCATCAGAGATAAATGAGTTGTCTAGTGAGCTCATTTGAATGAATAAATCGAGACTTGTCCTGGCATCAGTTCTGCCACAGATAAATATACGGTCATTTAGTTTTAAACTAATTATCTGACATTACACTTTGATTACATAGTAAACATTGTGGCTGGTATAGGCTTCTGGTGAAGTAGAATGAGAGCAGTGAAAGTTCGATGCAATTCTGACATGTATTAGATAGGATGAGTCTCTTGGGGTCCAGAATCAAGTCCCCATAGGTAACAATATTGGTTTTTTGTAGCTCATAGACACATCTGGAAGAGAATAGCTCCTCTAGGAAAAGGAAATTCTTATTCCTTGAGGTGAGCAGTTGAAAAATCATCTCCATAAGGAGCCAGCTGGAATACCAACACTCAAACTTCTCCCCTGTGAGGCTTACCTTCTAGACCTGCTCATATTATTATGTCTCTCTCTCTCTCTCTCTCATTTTACTTAAAATAAAATGTATATTTTTATAGAAAAACAAAAAATACAAATATATAGAATATCTCTCCAATTCTCAACTAAATGACTACTTATAAAATTTCTGTTAATGCTTTCAAATACTTATTCATGATAATATATGAATGTTTAATAATAATATTATGTGTTAGTGTTTTTTACCATGGTAAAAATTATCAGCATGTTAGAATACTACTTGGAAAGTGTTTTATTTAAAATACTACTTTACAGTGGTTTATACATTCTACTAAGCTATCTTATGCTAGAAATCTGTTGTTGTAGACATATTCTCTATTTTAATTAGTATAACTTATTTTTTTGTTATTTTTTTCTTTATGATTTAGCATTTGTTAGTTCTATGTTATTACTGTCACATTTCTCACCTTTTTAGTACTTTGAGAGAGGATAATCTCAATTGTATAATAATTCTAAATTAACTTTTAAATCATGTTGTTGCATTTTGAAAAACATTGAGAATTAAGTGATCTGAATTTGGAAAATAATGACACCTTCAATATTTGTTTAATTATCTAACCAGGCACATTCATTTATATCTATTCACTTAAGTTCATTTCTAACCTATTAATAATCCTTGAAATTTTGTTCCATAAAATTTCTCATTAAAATATTACTGAGATGCATTAATGTTTTAAATTTAATAATTTAAATATTTGGTAATGAAAATATTTACTATGTTCTTAAAACGAATTTTATATTATTGTTATATTTGAATTTTTTTTCTCAATTTTTAGTAACCTTTCCATTTAAGCCTTTATAATTTTTTGATCCACAAATTACATCACTTGCAAATACAATTGCATTCATTCATTCATCCAATCCATAAGTATTTATTGAAATCTACTATACAGTTTGAATAATGTTGAGTTCTAATGATAATTTGGTTACCATATAAATAAGATTTATATTGAGTACTTGTTAATGCCAAGAAATGTACCAACCACCTTACATACATTATTAATTACATTATCTCTAAACTTTATTTGAATACAACAACCTGTTTATTTTTGTTACAGTTTTACAAATGAGTAAATTGAGGCTCAGAGAGATTGAGATTTTTCCAAAGCCATAATTTACTTTGCACAAAGTTCACATCCTTTTACTAAGAAAAATCCATTCTTTCAAGAAGCTTGATTCAAATTGGGAGCTATACACAGAAAAGAGCAGAATGTACTGCTATATAATTCTATACAAATACAAGTATATAAAAACAATAAAGCATTTGTCATACCACTGTTGGAGCTGAGGAGAGCAGGTAGATTGAGGACAGGTAGTAAAAGAGTCTTAGAAATGCTGAACTTGTGTTTTGCTCGTAAAATCTGTGTAATAAATATTTTTAAATGAATAATTAGAATGATATACAGTTACCAGACATATAAAGATGGACAAGACATTCGAAGTAAAGGCTGTAAGAACAAAGATGCAAAGGTATAAAGCAGCCTGCTGGTTACATGCAGTTCTGTGTGGCTGAAGCAATATTTTTGAGGGAGTTCAGTAGTTGGGTAGCAAGACGTAAGAGATAGATCCAGTGGTAGTGTTATTAAGAGACATGTTATGGGTTTTGGACTTCATCCTTAAGCAATAGAAGTCATTCAAGGCTATGAGTGTTTTCTGATCAGACAGATTAATTAGGAAGATCATTTTGGCTGCAGCATGAAAGACAGAGAAAAGAATGGTAAAAATTTGGGGAAGGTGGGATGGCTCAGCAGATTAAGTGCTCACTTTGCAGCCCCAGGGTCAGAGGATTGGGTCCCAGCCCCGACCTGCACAGATCCATATGCTGAACTGGGGTGTGCTTCTCATGTGAGAGGCCCCCAGTTCAGTTCTTACTGAGGTGAGCTTCCCATGTGGGAGGCCCCCTAGTTCAGCCCCCGGCTTGTGGGTGCATGCCTCCCAAGCAGGAGATTCCCAGCTGGGCTCCCACCCTGCGAGGCCCCTGCCCATCTGTGTGGAACAAAACTATATCAAAAGCTGATGATGTACAACCATGGAGACTGCTCTGAGATTGGGCCCCTTTTCTCTGTCTCTATCTCTGTCTCTATCTCTGTCTCTCTGTCAAAAATAATAAAATAAATCTTTATTTAAAAAAAAGAATGGTGAAAAATCAGACCAGTTATTGGGAAATATTGCCAAGGTAAAGTGAAAAGTAATAATGAAGAGCCAAAATAAAGCTGCAACATTAGAAAGGTAGAGGCAAAGATTGAGTAAGCCAAAGTCCAATTAGAATTGTCAGGATTTAGTATCCAATTATAGATATAGAGGTACAGTAAAATAGCTCATTTTGTATCTCAAATTTTATTGCATCACTTAAAGATTTTTCTAAATCATGGTAAATAATAATAGCCCAAAATGAAAACCTTCTGTTTTTCTTATTTTAACCAGAAAATTTAATGAGCTAGAACATTAATATATTTTAAAAAATTTATTCATTTTTATGAAGGATCAATTTTTTGTTTTAGTAGCTATCTTTTCTAAAATTTGCAATTGTGTACATACTTTTTTCATTATTGTTCTCAATATAATAAATTACATTGAAAATTCTCTGAAAAATGAGCTTTTTTAATCCTAGAATATGTGTCAGTTATTCTTTGTATTGCTTAATTGTATTCACAAGTTTTAGTATTTACACATATGTCCATTAGTGTATTTAATTCATATAATTTCTTGCTGATGTAAATCTTTCTCTATTGCTTATACACATTATATTTGCCCCTTTGCATAGCTTTTTAATTTTATTTATGATTTAAAATATACAAGAAGAATTATTTGTTTCTTGAAATTTGGGAAAGTACCGTAAGAGAAAATATAATATATTGGAAATGGTGTTAATATAACTGTAAACATTTAATTTCTTTTTTTGTTGTTGTTGTTGTTCAGATTTTTATTTTGTAACAAAAATCAACAGGAACAGTAACCCCGGGGCAAAAATGGCAGGAGACTGGTTTCATGCTGGGAAGGCAAGAGCTTCCTTTTAGTGACTTGATTCTTTAGCACTTTCCCAAGGTGTTGAGAGACCAAATGACAGTAGGTTCGAGTGGTACAGTTCTCCAGGCTGCCTCCCAGATTTAGCGTTGTGGCATGAGGCAGGCAGACTAGGCCCCAGCCTGTGTAGGCTCAGCACAGTATAAAGGCTGAGCTCACCTACTCACTAAAGGCCGACAGTGTCAAGAACAGTCGTGAGCACTGGTATAGACATCTGTGGGGACCGTGGGCAGGCCCAGACCCACCAGAGCAGCGGTTCTCGATGGTCAGCCTGGGAGAGCACAGCCAACCAGTCTGTTGCTGCCAAGCCCTCCCCTCAAACCTGCCATAGCAACTCCACGCTGCCACTTGGGGCACGGGTCATGCTTGATCTTTTCTCTTGAGGGGACGTTTTACCAGGGAGCTGGGGGAGCCGATCGGGAAGTGGGGGCCATGATTTCTCTTGGGCATGCTGTCAACTCAGCCTCCCTGGAATGAGCAACTGAAGGGCTCCCCAGGAAGCCTAACCATTCAAGGAGGCCCTGTACAGAAGGGGTGTGGTGAATGCGGCTAGTGGCATCCTCAGCTCCAACCATAGTCTCTGGCTGCAAAAGCACTGCTTGAAATAGGTCCCACACTCCAGTCCCACCCACCACCCCTCCCGCAGCGACTTAACAGGGATTACCATCTGCATTGGCCCTCCTGTCCCTGGCCCCATCCCAGCTGGCTCCTGGCAGGTAAGGGGCCACTTGCCCTGATCCCCTGGAGCTTTGGGAGCACAGCATGGTCTTGCCAGTGTTGCAGGCCCAAGGTCTCCTCCTCAGAACCCCAGCCTCTCTCCCCTCGAAGGGGCCCTCTGTTCATGCAGCAGCCAGGAATGCTGGCATTTTCCTAAGCAGTTC
>PVKE010031904.1:0-18783 GCA_004027555.1 Craseonycteris thonglongyai
TTTTTGACAGAGAGAGAGAGAGATACAGAGACAGAGAGAGAACTGAACCAGGGGAGCTCCCAGTTCAGCATATGGGTCCGCACGGGCCGGGGCCGGGACTCAATCCTGGGTCCCCGGGGCTGCAAAGTGAGCGCTCAACCTGCTGAGCCACCCCAGCTTCCCCTAAAATAAATCTTTAAAAAAAAAAAAAAGAGGTTATGCTACTTGTTCAAGGTCACACGATCATGGTAACATGTAATCATTCAGACCTGGGTCTGTCTGGAAAACCATGATTGTTCTATGTTTTAGGGGCACCATGTCCCAAAGAGCAGGGTTAAAGGTCAGCTGTTAACATTGTATTTTCTATGGTACAGAAAGATTATGTGTAGAATTTGTGGACATTGAATTAAATGCAGATGTTTTATTGTCAGATCTGACATAATATGTTTTATAGTAATTTTGATGTATACTCTGAGCTCTAAATATTCCCATGGTGCATTAGTGGATTAAGTGCCAAGAGGAGAGTGATTTATATAAGTGTTCAGAGCCACCAGTAAATGGAACTATTTCCTCCCTTCTCCTTCATCGTGGATATGTGTTATAATTAACTGCTCTTCTTCCATTGGGTCCCAGGTGCATTGGGGGTGACTGTCTAGTTTCACCAAGATGACGCTCTATGCCACCCGGGCAGCTGCACTCCTCTCTTGGGTGAGTGGTCTTCTCCTTTGCTAAACTTCTCCAGGAAGCTTGGGTGGGGTGGGAGAGGAGTTTTCTAGGAGCCATGGCTATGTAGTCTTATAATCTCTAGCCTAAGGAAATAAAGCTTACCTTTGCCTTTCCCTTTAGTTTTTGATTTTTATTATTTCTGATGATGTTTCTGCTGATAGTGATCTATCACTCTACTAGTGCAGGTTAGAAGAGGCTTCCCTAAGGTATAGATTATTCCCTTTCAGTTACAAGAAGAGTTGCAGCAGGTTGACATGGAAACACATCCTCATTTGCTCTCTGTATATTTTTCTGACTAAAAGTGTTGATGATGAACTTTACTGACATGCAGGGACTTTGGTCTTTAAAGGCCTTTGACTGTAGGGCAAGGTTCTCCTTGCTCTTTACTGTGTTTTGTCTGTTCCTATTGTTCTCTTGTTGTTTTCTTGATTGCTTCACCAGAATCCTTTTGCTATGTATTTTCATATATTTTCTGCCCAAGACAATAGCAAATTAAAAAAACAACACTGAGCACTGGAAATTTCAAGGTACAGAGAAGTAGAGGAGGCATGTAGTGTAGTGATGGCAAACATGGGCCTTGGAGTCAGACAACCCAACTTAGAATCATTGTTCTGGCCTCTTTGACCCAGAGCAAGTTACTTAGACTCTTCCATTTTAAAATGGAAATAATAATAATAAGACCTGTGGGGTTACTATGACGATAATTGAGGTAATGTGTGTAAAAAATATTTAGTATGCACACACACACACACACAGCCATTTAGCTCAGTATCTGAATAAATAATTTTTTTTATTTTTTTTATTTTTATTGTTTTGACAGAGAGAGAGAGAGAGAGAGAGAGAGAGAGAGATAGAGATACAGAGACAGAGAGAGAACTGAACTGGGGGCACTCCCCAGTTCAGCATATGGGTCCGCACTGGCCTGGGCCGGGATTCAATCTTCGGTCCCCGGTGCTGCAAAGTGAGCACTTAACCCACTGAGCCATCCTGGCTTCCCCTAAATAATTCTTAATACTTAAAGTGTTGCCTGGCATGCTATTTGGTACTAGGTATTTTAGTAGTCAGCCTGACTACTGATCAGTTAGCCAATTAAAGAGCCAGATTTTTAAAAGAAATTATTGACTATTTTAAAGAAAACAAATTCTTAATTTCAAAATAGGAACGACTTTAATAAGACAGTGTGCTTAATCACTATCAAATCTCTAGTCGAAAAATAGGTGTTTAATGTACAAAAGGTACACTCTTAGCCTTCAGTTTCTGAAATAGATGCAAATTTTAGTTGTATAATTTAAAATGGGTATTTTTATACTTATATTTTATATTTACATTTCAGTTCAGTGTTTTGTGTCTATATTAGAAACATTGTCTTCCTTTACTCCCCTTAGTCCCCCCAAAAGGCTTGTTGGGTTGTGAGGGACCATAAGCTATGCTATGTCTGTAGTTCAACAGACTAAGTGAATATTGAGGAATCCTTTAGCCACGTTATTTTAAGTTGATCAGTTTATCTCTTTATTTATTTAGGTCCTAGGCTTGTTTTTATGGTGACTACTACCATTATGGAGAACAGACACTGACAGACTGGTTTTAAATATTTATTTTGGGGAATGGGCTCAGTGGGTTAAGCACTCACTTTGCAGCGCCGGGGACTGAGGATCAAGTCCCGGCCCTGGCCCGTATGGACCCATGTGCTGAACTGGGGAGCTTCCCCAGTTCAGTTCTCTCTCTGTCTCTGTCTCTGTCTCTCTCTCTCTCTCTCTCTCAAAAACAATTAAAAAAAAAAAATTTATATTTATTGTTTTTGACAGAGACAGAGAAAGAGACACAGAGAAGAGGGAGGGTCCAGAGCAGTCTTCACAGTTGTACATCATCAGTTTTTGACATGGTTTCATTCCACAGGTGGGCAGGGGCTGGTGCAGGGTGGGAACCAGGCTGGAGGGCCTCCGGCATGGGAGGCACACCCCCGGAAGCTGGGGGTTGAACAAGGGCCCTCCCACATGGGAAGCTCACCCTGGTGAGAACAGATCTGGGGGCTTCCCGCATGGGAAGCACACTCCAGGTCACCAGATGGGTCTGCACTGTCCATATCTAGGATTCGATCCTCGGTCCCTGGGGTTGCAAAGCGAGTGCTTAATCCACTGAATCATCCTGTCTTCCCTAGACTAGTTTTAAATAGTAGATACTTGTATACTTTTCTAAAAAATTACCATGAACGTATATTAAAATATAGAATTTTTGAATTTAAACAAAATTCAGGCTGCTAAAGTGGATTTAATGACACTGTAGCAACATGAAATAATGCTTATGTTAGGGAGATAAGTGGTTTAGAACACACACATACACATGTGACAATTACAGCTGTGGTTTTTAAAAATTGACCTAGGAAAAATGAAAGAAATAGTCAAAATACTAAGGGTGCATGTATCAGAATATTAGAATGAGTGGAGTTGTTTGGTTTTCCAAATTTTCAGTAATTTATTTTACAATGTAAAATTAATTTATATTTTGTTTTACTTACCATGTAGCTTGAAATAATTCTGTACCCAGCAACCCTAATGAATAAGTTGTTATAGGGAATAGGGAACTTTAAGATTCAACAACCTTAAGAAACCTCATTCTTACCTCCTGTGCGGGAGGCCCCCAGTTAGGTTTACCTCCCTGTGTGACCCCGTATCCACTATGAAACCATGTCACAACTAATGATGTACAACTATGGAGACTGCTCTGGGCTCTCCCTCCTTCTCTCTCTCTCTCTCACTAGCTCTTTCTCACCTTCTGTCAAACAATAAAATAAATCTTAAAAAAAAAAAAAGACTTCAGGGGAAGCTGAGGTGGCTTAGTGAGTTAAGTGCTCACTTTGCAGCCCCCGGGGACCAAGGATTAAATTTTGGTCCCTGCCCTCCTGTGTGGAAAGAAACCATGTCATAAAAAACTGGTGACATGTAGCTGTGGAGACTGCTCTGGGCACTCTCTCTTCTCTCTGTCTCTCTCTGTCTCTGTCTCTCTTTGAAAAACAATAAAATAAATCTTAAAAAAAAAACAAAAACATCAGTACAAGGTCATATTTTATATTCTACACTTTTTAAAACTTTTAACCTGTTTTAATTTAGATTCATCTAGAAGTTGTTTTTAATATAAAGCTGCAACTGAAGTAAATTCTGTTATTTCTGTGGCTAAAACATTGATGTCTTTTTTATTTTATTTATTTTTTTATTGTTTTTGACAGAGAGAGAGAGAGAGAGAGAGAGATACAGAGACAGAGAGAAGGGGGAGGGCCCAGAACAGTCTCAATAGTTGCACATCATCGGTTTTTCCACATAGTTTCATTCTACAGGTGGGCGAGGGGCTTCACAGGGCAGGAACTGGGCCGGGAGCCTCCCGTATAGGCCCCCGGCAAGAACTGAACTGGGGGCACACCCCAGTTCTGCATGAGTCCACCTGGGCCGGGATCAGGATTTGATCCTTGGTCCCCGGGGCTTCAAAGTGAGTGCTTAACCCGCTGAGCCATCCCAGCTTCCCCTAAGCTCTTATTTAGTTGAAGCCAAAGGAAGGACTTTAATGGGAGCATTCAGGTGGCTATCACTGGAAGAGTGGGTGCAGCAGCATTCCTTTGCTGAAATTAAAATGCTGGAATCATTTGTTCCTTCGTTTATTCCTACAACCTACAACTGTAGGCACTCACAATGAGCAGAGTTGTCAATATTTGGATAAAGGAACGAACCACGGTGCTTCTGGTGCTTATGACGCTTTCACCAGGCTCCTCTCTTTGTCTCTCAGGTGAACGGTCTACATGTGGCTGACCCTGTAGAGGCCTTTCTGCAACTCCAGGACTGCAGTGTCTTTATCAAGATCATTGACAGCATGTGAGTATGCACCATATCCCTCTCCAGCCTCTCAGGTGAAGCTGTATGCTGGGGTGGGACTGCATTTGCCCCCTTGCCCTTGAGACCACTGTAACTAGAAAGCATGGATGAGCAGGATTGGGATGGCATAAGCCAGTGTGGGGCCCAGAGACAGAAACACATTGGCCTCATTGTCCAGTCACTGTGTCTGCCTATGGGAGAGGTGTCACTCTTGTCCCACCCTCAGGCTTCCTCACAGTTGCACAGAAAAGCCTCCAAGTCTCTGTTCTCACGGTATCCAACAACCTGCCCTGGGGCTCCTTGCTCTCTTATCTCAATGGGAGACTTCTACAGCCCTCTTTTTGTGATTCATTCTTATCTCACAAGCCCTTTTTGGGCGGGGAAGAAGAAATAGGACATAAGCAACACCAAGAACTCTCAAAACTCTCATCTCTAGCCAGATATGCCCCTCTCTAAACCATTATAGAATTTCTGGGGTTTTCCCCTGCCTCATTAACTTGCTTTGTGAGGTTGATTAGCATTTGATAAGCTGCTTGTTATCATGTAGCCAGGATTCTAGTTTGGGCCTTTTTATATCTGTGTCATTAGCAGGTGTTTCCTTTGAATATTACAGTTATCTGGGAAATCAGTGGAGTGGGGCCTCCTCCTAATATCTTACCTCTCTGGAACCAGGCAAAGATGGGTCAAGCTATAGTTATTTGGCTTATGTAGTGTATCCCTTTTCCTGTATTGTTAACTTCCAAGAATTATGGAGGACAAAACTGACCTAGCACTTCTTTGTTCTATGAGCAGAAGTGGAGGCTGGCCATAATGTAAGGACTTGGGGATATAGTGATGGAGGGGAAAGCACAATGGACTCTGAGTCCCCCAGCCAAGGATAGACTGAAGTATTTAGAGTGTTCGTGTGGCAGGTAGAAACTGGCAATAGGGATTCAGCAACTCTGAAGCATCTGAAGCAGTTTGGCCACCCATTCATAGACAACACATCACTGACAGGGAGAAAGGCAGACCCGAGCTTGTCAGAGCAGAGGCAGGGACTGGGTCTGATTCATCTTGGGTCTTTTGCACCTAGCTTACAACAGTACGTTGATTTTAATTGTTTATTGGGTAAGTAAATAAAGGGACAAAAATGTACCGGTAGCTGAATCAACAAAGTCTAGCAGAGCTGAGTAACCCAGGACTGATGGGTTTGCTAGAGTTGGTTTTTTAAATCTTTTGAATGTATCTTTTGAAATGTGTATTGGTAGTGGGGTCTGTTAGGTTTCAGCAAGCAAAGAAGTAACGTGAGACTAAAATTAGTCAAGAGATAAATTTAATGGTGTGTTTGAGCGGCTGGAGGTCAGGCAAGTGTACCAGAACTTCTCCCAGTAGAAGAGTTGAGTATTTTTTAAGTAGCATAAACAAGGATGGTCTGAGATCGACAAAGGTACCCTGAAGCCAGCGGTTTAGCAGGGAGAGGGTTTCGTTGGTTGTCTGTGGGCTTCCCACATCTTGCTCCCATGATCCGCTGCACTTATTAGGTCTCTCCTAAAACTTTCCACCATGCAGGGGCCCTCTAGTTCATCATGCGCTGGTGGCCTTGGAAAATGGGGGTGGCAAAGACAGACAGGCAGTGAAGCAAAACAAGAAAATAATTGGCTTCTCTTTTTTATTTATTATTGGTTTCTTTCTTCTTTATTTCCCCCCTATGACCTAACAAGGATCTCTTATTTATTTATTTATTTATTTATTTATTTTTTATTTTTTATTGTTTTTGACAGAGAGAGAGAGAGAGATACAGAGACAGAGAACTGAACTGGGGTAACTCCCCAGTTCAGCATATGGATCCACACAGGCTGGGGCCGGGATCGGTCCTCGGTGCTGCAAAGTGAGCGTTTAACCCGCTGAGCCATCCTGGCTTCCCCGGATCTCTTTTAAGATGTTTCTTTTCTTTTAAAGATTTATTTTTATTGTTTTTGACAGAGAGAGAGAGATACAGAGACAGAGAGAAGGGGGAGGGCCCAGAACAGTCCATAGTTGCACATCATTGGTTTTTTCACATAGTTTCATTCCACAGGTGGGTGCGGGGCTACACAGGGCAGGAACTGGACCGGGGTCTCACCCAGTGAGAACTGAACTGGGGGCACTCCCCAGTTCAGCATATGGGTCCGCACGGGCCAGGATCGGGATTCGATTCTTGGTCCCCAGGGCTGCAAAGTGAGCACTTAACCCACTGAGCCATCCCGGCTTCCCCTTCTTTTCTTTTTAAGATTTATTTTACTGTTTTTGACAGAGACAGAGAGAAGGGGAAGGGCCCAGAGCAGTCTCCATAGCTGTATATCATTAGTTCTAGACATGGTTTTGTTCCACACAGGTTGGGGACCGCACAGGGCAGGAACTGGGCCAGGGGCCTCTCACATGGGAAACACGCCCCCTTGAGCCAGGGGCCAAACCGGGGTGGGGGTGGGGCAAGAACTGAACTGGGGCCTTCTACACAGGAAGCACACCACAGTTTAGCATGTGGGTCTGCACAGGCCAGGGCCGGATTTGATCCTTGTTCCCTAGGGCTGCAAAGCGAGTGCTTAATCCGCTGTGCCATCCCAGCTTCCCGACTCTTATAGGATTTCTTGAAAGTCTCTGGCTCTAACCAACACCTGCCTTAGTGCCTCTGAAAGAAGCCACTATTCTTATTTTATGCTACAAACACTACCATTTTCTCTCCCAGTTATCCAGGCAGGACCTTTCAATAACATCTTGAATTTCTCCCTCTCCTTGGCCCTGGTTTCTAATCAGTCACCATCCATCCTCTCAATTTGTTCTTTAGAAGACTTCTCACATCCTTTCCTCTGAGTCATTCCGAATACCAGGCCTTTGTGAATTCATTCGTTGCTAATCTGCCTTTATTCCAGGGCATTCCTTTACATGTGATCTCGAACCTTCTCCAATCTTGCTTTCATTGAGGCTTCATAGCCGATGAGCTTCTGTGACTCGTCAGTGCTAGGAGGTTGGATTCTAAAATCCTCAGCCTTGATATTCAGGAGCTTTCATCAGGGGCCCATCTCTTCCCATCAGTCTTGTTTCCTGTTCCATACCCCAGCTCATTTTTTGTTTGATCCTGAATACTGGATTTTGTTAATTGTTTCATGATGCTGTTTTACTTGTTCTCTTCTCATTGTTGCCTATAAACTAGGAATTAGATCTAAGTTTGTTTAGCTTAAGTTTTTTTGTTTTGTTTTTGTATATGTGTGTGTTTTGCAGAACTACACAAATTGGAGTTGTGCACCACCTATAAATCAGCATTTTTGTAATTCTTTTTTTTTTATTTAAAGATTTATTTATTGTTTTTGATAGCGAGAGAGATAGATACAGAGTCAGAGACAGAGAGAAGGGGGAGGGCCCAGAACAGTCTCCATAGTTGCACATCATTGGTTTTTCCACAGTTTCATTCCACAGGTGGGAGGGGGCTGCACAGGGCAGGAACTGGGCCGGGGTCTCGCCCCGGTGAGAACTGAACTGGGGGCACTCCCCAGTTCAGCATATGGGTCCGCATGGGCCGGGGCTGGGATTCGATCCTCAGTCCCCGGGGCTGCAAAATGAGTGCCCAACCCACTGAGCCATCCCGGCTTCCCCATGCAATTCTTAGTAAAAATAATTATTTCACAAATTCTAATGAAATTATAGATCTAGGCAGCAAACATCAGTGGCTGACAATACTTAATCCACTGTTTAATTTTAACTTAACTAAAATAGAGGCAGCCAGGTATGATATGCCTCATGTTGTAACATATAATAGGAATCAACATGCTTTTTTATTTTTATTTTTGACTGAAGAATAGATCCAAGAAACTTTTGCTTTTGAGCAGTTTGGTTTTTTTTTGACCTTGTGACAAGAGCAGTAGATGTGTCCAGGGTTAAGGATGTATGCTTTTTTTTTTTTTTTTTAGGTTTATAACATGGTGGGAAATTTTCATAGGTCAAAAGTTCAAGATGCCCACCTTTCAGGTTGTCTTGTAAGGTGTTGCCTGAGCCTTAGACTTGGGGAAGGGGGTGTTTTCTAGGGAGAGGCTGTTGAAATCCTAGGTTAACGCAAACCTTCCATCTTAGGTCCAGAACAATGCAGACCAACTTCCTTTGGAAAGACACATTCTTTTTTTAATTTTTTATTGTTTTTGACGAGAGAGAGAGAGAACTGAACTGGGGGAACTCTCCAGTTCAGCATATGAGTCCACACGGGCTGGGGCCGGGATCCGATCCTTGGTCCCTGGCGCTGTAAAGTGAGCGCTTAACCCACTGAGCCATCCCGGCTTCCCGGAAAGACACATTCCTGGTGAATGTGTTCTGGCTGTTGGATTTGTGATGCTGCTACTGTTTGCTAACCTAAATCAGACACCTAGTTCTCAGGAGAAGGAAGTAGAGGATGGCAGAGTTGGTGGCAGGTAGAAGCTACTAGGAGGAAATTGAAAGGGCTTGCTCCTTGGCCTCTTGGCCTCTCTGGGAGAATTCAATGGTAAGTTTCTGCAAGTTTCTCTTTCTATTCTATGTGTGAATAGTATGAAGCAAAAAAGCTGTCTCATGTCTTCAGTATCATGAGGCTTGAATAGCAAAGTTTAGTGAAGGTATTTTGCCAGGAAAGCTAAAATCCTGACATTTGCCTTATTGATATTAACTTCTGCTCTTTCCAGTAAAAAGCATCCCTTATCTGTACTCAGCGCATGTGTACTGATACCAGCTATATTCCTAGCTTTCAGCTTGCACAGTTGGAATGGTCCATTATAAATGATGCAGTTGTATCCATGAGTGTTGTAGGAATTCCTGAGAAGAAGGATGGAGGTATGACTAACAGTTTTGTATAACTTCCTGCCAGAGCTGAGACTTGAATGTAGTCAGTCTTAAAGGATGGGCTGGATTTCTTCAGGACAGGCATTTTCAAAAGCATGTTCTGTACAACTCTATTTATCCTAGTGGCTCAGTGGGGAAAAATGTTTTGCAATTAGATATGTTTAGGAACTATTGTTATATCCTCTTCAGAAAATGTTCAGTTTGGTGTGACTGAATATTTCTCAAACGTTTAACCTGTGAACCCTCTTTATTTTTATATAATAGAATACACTTGGGTAAATTACTGCTCTACACTGAGACAAGGAGTTACAACATTCCAGATTGTGAGCTAGTAAGGGAAAAGAGTTCTTTCAGGAGTTTGTCCTGAAGACTTTGTAGGAATCCCTAATCACACACCGGCTGTCCAGAATGCTTCTTGTGGGGAAGGATTCTTTGTAATCAAGTGGGAGACTAAGAGATGGAGGGAGCCACTCTCATGGTTTGGCTTGAATGCTTTTTTTAAAAGATTTATTTTATTGTTTGAGAGAAGGTGAGAGCGAGGGGAGGAGGGCCCAGAGCAGTCTCCAAAGTTGTACATCATTAATTGTGACATGGTTTCATTCCATACAGGTGGATGTGAGGTCATGCAGGACGGGAACTGAACTGGGGGTCTCCCATATGGGAGATAAGAACCTTTGCTGCCATCTTAGTGGTTACTAGTTGCGCCACAGTTCAGCATATGGGTTTGCACTGACTGGGGTTGGGATTCAATCCCTGGACTTCTCAGTGCAAGGCAAGCACTCCACCTGTTGAGCTATCTTGGCATCCCCTGGCTTGAATGTTTTTTGTGCTTTGCAGGATGTCTGGCCTTCAGAAAGTTGGTTAAAACCTGGATATTCAAATTCTGAGGCACAGAAGGCCCCTTAACCAGTATCTCCAGCCATAGCCTATATAGACAAGTTGGCTTTCTAACTTCAAGATACTTCTGAAAATGAAACTGTAGTTAGCTAAGCCCGCAGGGGCCTGGGTTGTGTGAGAGCTCCCCCTACTGGCTCCCTGCCCTCATTGCTCTCTGCACTTTGCCTGTCCTTCAAGCTCAACAAACAAGCACTGTGACACATTGGCCTGGCTTCTGGGAGGCTTTAGCCACCTTGACCTTCAGTGTAGTATGTGTTCAACTTTGCTCTTTCACCATAGAGCCCCGTTCCCTCCTGTTCTTTCGGTTCTTGGACCTGTAGTTTCTTTTCCATCATCCTTACTATTACTCTAGCCACATTTCCCAGGCATCGTGACCTTTTATGCCAGAGCCATTCAGACTGTTGAATCTATCTTCTTCCCATTTATCTGTGCTGCCTTCATCTCCTCTTGGCCTCCTTCCACAGAACTTTTTTTTACAGTCATACACCACATAATGATGTTTCATAGATGGCCTGCATCTGCATTGGTGATCCCATAAGATTATAATTAGGCTGACCAGACATCCCATTTTAAATGGGACAGAAATAATGGTACTGCCCTGTTTCAAACAGTATATATGGTCAGCCTACTGACACCTTGAATTTAGCCCAGTGAAACTAGGTTGACCATACATACCATTTGAAATGGGACAATACCATTGTTTTTTGTCCCTTTTAAAATGGGACATCTGGTCAACCTGATTATAATGGAGCTGAAAAATTTCTGTCACCTAATGGCATTGTAGTGTTGTAGCACAATGCATTACTCACATGTTTGAAGTGATATTGGTGTAAACCTAATTGCATTGCCAGTTGTATAAGAGTTATGTGCCAGTTGCACATACAGTTATGTACAGTATGTAATATTTAATAGTGGTAGTAAATGACTGTTACTGGTTTATGTATTTACCATGCTGTACTCTTATCATTTATTTTAGAGTGTACTCTTTCTACTTGTAAAAAAAATTTGTTTTATTGTAGTAGGCTGTCAGCAGCCTCATGCATCTTGTGTTCACCGTCTCTCTTGAATGCATTGTTTTCTCCTGCGCTTGATTTAATCTTGTGCTGTTCTATGTAGTAACATGCTGTGCAGCCTTGTAGCCTAGGAGCAATGGCTGTACCATATACTCTAGGTATGTAGTAGACCATACTATCTAGGTTTGTGTAAGTAGAGTCTGTGATATTTGCACAGTGATGAAATTGTCTAATGACGCTTTTCTCAGCGCATTTCCATTATTAAGTGGTACATGACTATATGCACAAATGGCATGGCAGTGTGCTACCTTTCCAGAGGACCTCATGCCTCAAACCCCAACTTCTTACCCACCACACAGTTCCTTCTGAATAAATGGGGTCTTAGTACCTTCTCCACTGCCTCCAGCATCTGGTCTGGTTCTCTCCCAGATCCAGTGCAGGCCACACCTGAAGAAATGGAAGGGTAGTATTCTGGTCCTAATACTTGCTCTTTTTCTAGCCACGGCACTGAAGAGGGGCAGCAAATCCAGCAGCAGCCGGTACCAGAGAGACTGGACTTTGTGTGCAGTTTTCTACAGAGTAAGCACCTTTCTTATCTATCTGGGAAGGAGCTGCTTCCTTGGCTCTTGGGACTTGAGAGTACAAAGGAACCAGTTCATGGGTGTCTGGATGAGCAACAGCTCAGGGATGCCCACTCTGTACCACAGAGACGACTACAACTGTATCAGCTTCCCTGCCTCTGGTGATGCTCACCAGAGGGAAAGAAGAGTGTCCCTTCAGTCCCAGAGCCCATCTCTCAGATCCAGGTAGAGCCAGAGGGTCAGTTTTTGGGATTCATCACCTTGAGCTCCTGCTCCCCCTCACTGCGAGTAGACAGGAGAGGGAGCTATCTGTATTATCCTCTTTCCCTTGCAAGAAAAATATTTTCTCTAGATAACTTTGAATTAATTGCTTGGGTGATAGGTATAGGGGCAGAGGCACATTAAGGTTGAGATCTTGGCCCTTCTACTCACTGTTTGTGTGACCTTTTTGGACATAGGTTCCCATTCTGCAAAATGGAGATGATAATTGCTCTAGGTTGATGGGAATATTAAATAATACATGCAAAACTTCTGGCACATTGTTCCATCAGTTCCCCTGCCTTGTATAGCCGTGGACCCAGAGTCTTCATCTTTGATATGGGAGCTATTTGCTTTCTCCACCTGAAGAGAGAATGAAAGGAAAGGTGATAATAAATTTAGATAAAGCAAGGTGTTAGTAATTGAGCCCAGACCCTCTGATAGCATAAGAACCAGATGTCCCCAGTCCTCCTGCGACCTCAGTTGGAACGAGACTCTAGAGTGACCTGTAATCTCTGGGCTTCTCTTCTGTGGTGCTGAGTGGTAGTTGGTACATGAATAGGTGAGTGCAGTGTTACACCCTGAGCTGCTGTGAGTCCAAGCCTGCTTACTTCATGAACAATCCCTGTAGTCCTTGGATTGACCCAAGGTAGAACTTCAGATGGAAATGTGTATGTGGGGGGAGAGGACATAGGAGTCAAGAGCCCTCTGTCTCCTAGCCCCACCAGACGGTGGTTCTGCTTTCACTCGAAGGTGTTCCAATGATCTCAGGGATGGCCCCTAGGAAGTTCACCCTCTTTTCTACATTGTTGTCCTTACAGAAAACCGAAAACATCCCTCTTCTTCAGAATGCCTGGTGTCAGTGCAGAAGGTGATGGAGGGGTCAGAGCTGGAACTGACCAAGGTAATGAGACTGGTGGCAGTGGGAGGGATCTGCAGGGCCTTCTCTTAACCCAGGTATAGTGGTGGGTACTTTATTTCTGGGGCCTGTGGAGGTTTGAAGTGCGTATAGGCAGCCACTGGCTAAGGCAGAGGCTAATTTAGCTCAAGGATTCTAGGAGCCCATGCTGTATGACAGAGAGGTTTGCTGTTGACCATTAGGAATCCTTCCACCTGGCTTTTTACACATAGATATTGAGTCCTCAAAAGTATCCTAGTGCAGTTAAGGGCAGTGGCCTGGGGCTACTGAATTTTAGGAGCTTTGAAAGAGTCCCCAGAATAGCCCAGGAAGAGGGGGCATATGAGAAGAGAGCTCCATTCATTGATGGCCTCCTGTTTGGTTTCTAGATAACAATGCTGCTCTTATACCACTCCACCATGAGCTCCAAAAGTCCCAGGGCCTGGGAACAATTTGAATATAAGATTCAGGTAAGCCTTTGTGCCTCCACTCCACCTAGCAGGCCTAGCCTGTGTTTTACCTCACTCCATCTGTTTTTCTTTCTTTCTTTTTTCTTAATTGTTAAATTTATTGGGGTGACATTGTTGGTAAAAATTACATAGGTTCCAGGTGTACAATTCTAAATTATATCATCTATGTATTGCATTATGTGCTCACCACCCAGAATCAGTTCTCTTTTCATCACCATATATTTGACTCTGCCTCCCTCCTCCCCCATCCCCCTCCCTCCTTACCCCGAGGTAACCACTAAACTATTGACTGGGTTTATGAGTCTTTGTTTCTTTGTTACTTTCAGTTTTATATTCTATCTATAAGTGAAGTCACATGGTTCTTGATTTTTTTCAGTCTGCCATCTGTTTTTCTTTAAATAGTACATGTTTCTTTTAAATGTTGTGTTATAGTAGTTACAACTATTTGTTATAGAAAGTCTGAAAAGTATTCAAATGTACAAAAAAAAATAATGGTTGCCAGTAATCTCATTCTCAGAGATAACTGCTAACTTTTAAAGGATATATTTCTAAATCCATTTTCTTATTTTATTTTATTTTATTTTATTGTTTTGACAGAGACAGAGAGAGAGACAGAGAGAGAGACAGAGAGAAGGGGGAGAGCCCAGAGCAGTTTCCATAGTTGTATGTCATCAGTTCTCGACATAGTTTCATTCCACACATGTGGGTGCAGGGCCACACAAGGCAGGAGCCAGGCTGGGGGCCTCCTGCGTGGGAAGCACACCCTAGGCAGGAACTGAACTGGGGATCTCGAGACCTGCATGGGAAGCACACCCAAGTTCAGCATATGGGTCCGCACAGGCCGGGGCCAGGACTCGATCCTCGGTCCCCAGGGCTGCAAGGCAAGCGCTTAACCTGCTGAGCCATCCTGGCTTCCCCCAAATCCATTTTCATATTTAACTGTACCCAGAACTGTACTGTGTTGGATGACAACACAGAATTTGTTCTCTCTTCATATATGTGTTCCTGTATCTGTGTGTGTGTGTTTTGTATACAAACTATCACTCCATTTATTCCTCTTTCCTTTAGTAGGATGAATTAGTGAGAGAGAATGTCTCTGTCCACCGGGACCATCTAGCTCAGGGCAGTTACCTCCTCCCCTCCTCTACATGGTCCATAAGTGAAGAGGAGTTGGTGCATGTGCTTCATTGTAGAGGGAATTGATCTGGTTTCTAGGAACTACCTGCCATGTTGGTCCTGATGTTGGCCTTACCTCCTGCATGGGCAGCTGTTCTTTATTTCCCAGAGCAAGAGCATCTTTGATGTCAGAGTAGGTAACACAGGTGACTGGTGGGGCAATGTCCAGAGAGCTGAAACCTTTCACATAGTGGTAGAAATGTTGAATCATCCCATTTTATACTCACTGAGCTTGTGGCTCACCTCTGGGTTGGTTTTTGAAGTGGCATCAGATGGCTGGGTGGCTCCTTCCTGCCTTCAACCTTTTCTCTGCTCCAACTGGTTAGGGACCTGGCAGAAACAGAAATTCTGGATGAATAAGGAACTATAGCAGAGTTGGCCAGAAAAATTAGATCAATCCTGTAGCTTTGGAATTCAAACAAAGAAGGGAAGATTTTACAGCTGAGCTGGTGGATAAGCTTTGGTAGAGCCCTAGAGGTATTTTTCTCAGCAAAGAACAACAGTGAAGGTCAGCTGGAAGAGGCCACCACTGTTATGTTAAAGCTTTCTGATTATATTACTTTCCTTGCCTGTTCTCTTCTCTTGTGATCTGGAGTGGAGTCAGTTAGGAACTCTGTCTGATCCCAGGTGCATCTTTAGGGAAGGAGAGTGGGCAGAAGTGAATGGGATGAACATCTGTCTAATAGAATCACAGGGCTTGTAGCTCTGAGAGGAAGAATGGGCTCCAGCAGGCTCCTGGGGTTGGCATTGCCAGGGTGGTGCCCTCCATCCCTTTAGGCCTCCCTAACACCTAAGTGATGCTCTTTCTCTCTCTTTATGGCCCAGGCTGAGTTAGCTGCCATCCTCCAATTTGTGCTAGACCATGAAGATGGGCTAAACCTGAATGAGGACCTGGAGAACTTCTTACAAAAAGGTAAGTAGAGCTCACTCCTGAGGATCCCCTCCTCTCTCAGCTGGGACTGCTAAGATCCTGACTTGTCTGTACATGCAGTGAGTAGGTCACTGTTTCTGCCCCCAAAACATGATACAGAGTTGGTGCTCAGAAAAAGTATGGTATGTGTAATGGGAGTAGGTTGATTCCTGGGCCCTGTTCTCATCATCCCCATTCCTCCTTGTTGCCTGGATGGAGCCAAGCTGGACATTCACAGGTGATGATGTTTGCTGTTAGGTTCTCCTTGATCACTGCCCCCAGCCCCCACATAACATACACAACCTCTTGGTTTTTTGGTTTTTTTTTTAAGATTTATTTTTATTGTTTTGACAGAGAGATAGAGACAGAGAGAAGGGGGAGGGCCCAGAGCAGTCTCCATAGTTGACAGCATTAGTTTTCCACATAGTTTCACTCCACAGGTGGGCGTGGGGCTGCACAGGGCAGGAACTGGGCCAGGGTCTCACACCGGTGAGAACTGAACTGGGGGCACTCCCCAGTTCAGCATATGGGTTCACACGGGCCGGGGCCGGGATTCGATCCTCGGTCCCCGGGGCTGCAAAGTGAGCGCCTAACCCACTGAGCCATCCTGGCTTCCCGGTTTGTTTTTTTTTTAAAGATTTATTTTATTGATTTTTGACAGAGAAACAGAGACAGAGAGACAGAGAGAAGGGGGAGGGCCCAGAGCAGTCTCCATAGTTGACATTAGTTTTCCATATAGTTTCACTCCACAGGTGGGCACAGGGCTGCACAGGGCAGGAACTGGGCCGGGAGCCTCCCACATAGGCCCCAGCAAGAACTGAACTGGGGGCACACCCCAGTTCAGCATGTGGGTCCGCATGGGCCGGGGCCGGGATTTGATCCTCGGTCCTTGGGGCTTCAAAGTGAGCACTTTACCCGCTGAGCCATCCCAGCTTTCCCTAATTAGGTTCCTTATGAGCCCTTTGGGTAGAGAGGTTGGAAGTGTGAGTCTAGATTGCAGAAAAGGCCTTGGGCCAAGTTATGGGTTTGTAGGTCAGTGTATGGCTGGCCATTGAAGCTGTGGGCACTGTGGGCAGAGCAAGGAGGCCACATCTGAACTCTTAGAGGGTGGGTGGAAAAGGGAGGAATGATGAGGAAGACTTTAATAAGAGTGGTGCCAAGAGGCAAGAGAACCATGTGAAAGTGGCCATGGAAACTAAGGGAAGAAAAGGTTTTGAGGAAGATGTGGCAGTGGAAGATTTCAAAACGGAGGAGGTTAGAAAGGCCGGTAGCTCTGACCTTAGAGGTCATTGGGGCTGAGAAGAGATCCTGCTCGGTTCCTAAGCTGCTTCTCAGTGTGGGCTTGCGGGGAAAGCATGAGCTCTTGGTCTAGTCTTTGAGCATAGACGACATGGAGGACTCGAAGCCTGTTCACTCCACTGTACTCTCCTTGAGCACGATGAGCAGTGGAAGTGGGATCCCCTTGCTTGATTTGGCTTAGGAACACTGACCTCTGGATAACCCAGACACTACGCTTCAGGTTCTACCCAGTGATCATCCTCTATAGCTTGTATATAAGTGTCTATAGATTCATTCTCACTGAGGCAAGTTCTCAAATTGCATAAAGATGCAAGTCTGTTCACTCTGACCTCTCTGTGGTTCACTCCCTTTCCCTAGCTCCTGTCCCTTCTACCTGTTCCAGCACCATCTCTGAAGAGCTCTCCCCACCCAGCCACCAGGCCAGGAGGGAGGTTCGCTTTCTAGAGCTACAGAAGGTTGCCTCTTCCAGTGGGAACAAGTATGTGCTAAGCCTCTTTCCTGGGATGGGACCTCAACATCCAGTCCTCAAATCCTTCCATCCTAGAAGTTAAGCTGTTGAGCAGCCCCTTACATCATTAGAGAGTGCATGCATATTCTGCACATCTGGGATGTCCTCACCTGTCCCAGTACTAACTGGGGGAATTGGCTGGGACCTGTTTTGGTCAGAAGGCCTCTCTTAAAAGCTATTTCCTGTTTATGGAATTCTTTTCTTCCTTGGAGACGACACTAAAGTCCCTTCTCTCAGTGCAGCTCTGCAAAGGCAAGGAGAATGCATCCCCTAAATCCCACCTTTTGTTTTGTTTTGTTTTTGTTTTAAGATTTATTTTTATTGTTTTTGACAGAGAGAGAGACAGAGAGAAGGGGGAGGGCCCAGAGCAGTCACCGTAGTTGCACGTCATTAGTTTTCTAGGGTTTCATTTCACAGGTTGGGGCGGGGCTGCGCAGGGCAGAAACCAGCCAAGGGCCTCCTGCATGGGAAGCACTCCTGGGTGGGAGCCGAACTGGGGGCATACGTGGGTTCAGCATATGGGTCTACATGGGCCAGGACCAGGATACGATCGTCGGACCCCAGGGCTGCAAGACAAGCAGTCAACCCGCTGAGCCATCCCAGCTTCCCCTCACCTTTTGTTTTTGGCTTGGAAAAAGAAGGATTTTCTCAAGGTCATGTCTTGAGGCATGAGATAGCGCTGCAAACAAACCCGGGTGTTTGAGTCTCCCAGCCAGGGCTCACATCTCTAGTGTCCTGCTCCCCCCATCCCTGCCTGTTGCTGGTCACTTGGGGCCTCACATCTCGGACTCTGACCGTGGCGTCTGGGCCATCTCTTTCCTCAGCTTCCTTTCAGGTTCTCCAGCCTCCCCCATGGGTGACATCCTGCAGACCCCACAATTTCAGATGAGACGGCTGAAGAAGCAGCTTGCAGATGAGAGAAGTAACAGAGATGAGCTGGAGCTAGAGCTGGCTGAGAACCGCAAGCTCCTCACCGAGAGGGGTAGGTGCCGGCATGTGGCAGCTGGGTGTGAGTGGACAGCCTCTGGGGTTTTTACCCAGGGAAGCACTGGGCTTGCCTGCGGAATGGCCCCTCTGCTGGTCCTAGGCCTGTCAGGCTGGCCTCCTGAAAGTTGGTTCTGTCCTTGCCTCCAGGCTCCCTTTGCCTTAGATCAGGGGTCTCCAAACTACGGTCCGCGGGCCGGATGCGGCCCGTGGAGACCTTTTTATCTGAATAAAATAATATCAAATAAGTAATTAAAAACAATATCTATGTTTTGATTCTTTTTTATTTGGACCTCGAGTGTGTAGTTGGCCCCCAAACTGCTGTTTAATAGTTAATATGGCCCGCGGGATGAAAAGTTTGGAGACCCCTGCCTTAGATTGAAGGCCTCCTCCTTGCTCTTCCCCA
>PVKE010031905.1:0-18798 GCA_004027555.1 Craseonycteris thonglongyai
GTTCAGTTCTCTCTCTGTCTCTGTCTCTGTATCTCTCTCTCTCTCTCTGTCAAAAATAAAAATAAATTAAAAAACATATATTTTTTAGAAATCAATCAATATATCAGAAAAGGAAACTTAGTGGGGCAATAGGTAAAATTTGAATAAGGTCTATGAATAAGTTAACAATATTTTATTAATTTTCTGGATTTGATCATTGTACAATGTTTTTGTACATGCTAATATTTGAGGAAGCCGCTGAGTGAAGGACATACCAGAATATAATAGTATATGTAAAAATATACTATTTTTACAACCAAGTCTAAAATACGTTTTTCAAAATAAAAAGCGAAAAAGCAAAGAAATTCATATATCAAATGAGTGAGAATTTGTGGAAGGGGTAGGAGAAGTATGTTTTGTATAGTTTTGACTTTTGCAACTACATTAATAATTTACATATTAAGAATAATAAACATACATCAATAAAATGAAGAGAAACCTTAAAACTAAATATGAAATAAACAAAGGAATCAAATATGTCTTCTGAATGAATTTATGAAAATTCATTTCCTTAATTCTTCTTTTAAAGATTTTTATTAAAATATAGCTAACAAAATATTATAATTTGTTTCAGGTCGATTACATAGTTATTCAACATTTATGTAACTAAAGAACTAATCATATAACATTTAGACATTTATATAATTTAAGAAGTGATCCCCCTGATTAGTCTAGTACCCATCTGGCCCTATACATAGTTATCACCATATTAGTGACTATATTCCCTATGCTTCATTTTATATCTTCATGACTATTTTATTACTATAAATTTGTACTTCTTAATTTTTTCACCTTTTTCACCCTGCACCCCAACCCTCCTCCTATTTATCACCCTGATAAATCTAGTATACATCTGACACCATATGTTGTTATTAATATTATTGACTATATTTCTTATGCTATAACCTACATCTCCATGACTACTTTGTAACAACCAATTTGTACTTCTTAATCCATCCCTCTTTTCAACCCTCCTCCCCCTCCCCTTTCTATCTGGAAACCACCAAGATAGCATCCGTGTCTATGAGTTTGTCTCTGTTTTATTTGTTTGCTTATTTTGTTCTTTAGATTCAACATATAAGCAAAATCACATTGCACCTGTCTTTCGCTGTCTGACATATTCCACTCAGCACAATACCCTCCAGGTTCATCCATGCCTTCACAGGTGGCAAAAACCCATTCTCTTCCATGGCTGAGCAATATTCCACTGCATATGTGTACCACCTGCTCTTTATCCACTGACAAACATGCAGGATACCTCCACATTTTGGACATTGTAAAGAATGCTGCAATGAATATATGGATGCACCCATCTCCTTGAAGTAGAATTTTGTTGTTTCTTTGGATAAATACCTAGAAACGGGATTAGTGGGTCCTTCTCTGTCTCTTGTTATAACCTTTGCTTTAAAGTCTATTTTGTCTGGTATAAGTATTGCTGCCCCAACTTTGTTTGTTTGTTTCTATTTTCATGAAAGATCTTTTTCTATTCTTCTACTTTCAGTCTGTGTTTTTCAATATGAAATGTCTTGTGGGCAGCATATATAAGGGTCTTGTTTTTTAATCCATTCAGCCCCCCATGTATTTTGATTGGAGCATCTAATCTAGATAAATATGTAGTTATTGCCATTTTATTATACCTATATTTGATCTTTTTTTTTTTTTCATTTTAAAGAAGTCTCACAAACATTTCTTATAATATTGGTTTGGTGGTAATGGAGTCCTTTAGTTTTGTTTTTTTTCTTGTCTAAGAAGCTCTTTATCTGTCCTTTGATTTTAAATGATACCTTGCTGGGTAGAGTACTATGGGTTATAGGTCCTTGTTTTTCATCACATTGAATATTTTGTGCCAATCCCTCTGGCCTGCAAAGTTTCTGTTGAGAAATCAGCTGACAGCCTTATGGGAGCTCCCTTATAGGGCACTCATTGCTTTTCTTTTGCTACTTTTAGGATTCTCTTTTGGTCTTTAACCTTTGGGTTTTTAATTATAATGTGTCTTGGTGTGGACTTGTTTGGGTTCATCTTGTTTGGGACTCTCTGAACTTCCTGGGCTTGTATGTCTATTTCCTTTACCAGGTTAGGGAAGTTTTCTGAAAGTATTTCTTCAAATCAGTTCTCAGTCCCTTGCTTTCTCTCTTCTACTTCTGATACCCCTATGATGCAACTGTTGTTACACCTGATGTTGTCCCAGAGGCCCCTCTAACTATCCTCATTTGGGGGGGTTCTTTTTTCTTTTTGCTGTTCTGATTGGGTGTTTTTTGTTACTTTCTCTTCCAAATTGCTGATTCGATCCTCTACTTCATCTAGGCTGCTGGTGCTTTCTTCTAGTGCATTCTTCATTTCAGTTATTGTATTCTGCATTTCTGACTGGTTCTTTTTATGGTTTCTATGTCCTTCTTTGTGTTTGCTATCTCTTTGTTGAAGATCTCACTAAGTTCCTTGAGTATCTTTATCACCATTGTTTACCCAGCATCTGGTAGGTTGCTTGCCTTCATTTCATTTAGCTCTTTTTCTGGAGTTTCTCCAGTTTTTTATTTGGGGTGTATTTCTTTGTTTCTCTATTTTGGCTGTCTCTTAATGCTTGTTTCTATGTATTACTTAGATCTGCTACATCTCCCAGTCTTGGCCAGGTGGCCTTATGCAGTAGGTGCCCTGTGGAGCCCTGGCACAGTTTCTCTGGTCACCTAAGTTGGGTGTTATAGGAGTATGTGTGCCCTCCTGTTATAATTGAGCCTTGATTGCTATTGGCATGCCAGTGGGTGGGATTCACCCTTAAGCTGACTGTCTGTGGGGTTTGAGCCTCTCTGTATCTTACAGGCTGTTCTGCAGGGGACTTATCCCATTGAATGGCAGTTGTCTTGGTGTGTTCTGGTGCCTATTGAGATTATCTTTTGTGTGTGCTGCTTGTGGGACTAATTGGGTGATGCTCTGCTGTGGTCTGAAGCAAATGTCCAAGTATTTGGTTCTGGGGCCTCTTGGGAGGGACCCTGATGCATGCCCACATTATCCACTACCTGCAACTGGTCAGGGACTACCTGGTAGGAGCTACAAAGAAATCTACAGTTGGTCATTGTCTGTATTAAAACTAGAGGTGCATAGGAGAGGCCACACAGTCTACTGAGACCAGCTTCCTTAAGTACTGGGTCTGGAGTAGCTCTACACAAAGCCAGGACACCCTGAGGCCTGCTGCCACCTGCTGGTTTATGTAACATTCAGCTGAATACTGATAAAGCCTTGTGTGATATGCAAATTGGGTGAGGTGGGGTATCAGGGAGTCACCTGAGTGGGACAAGTTGTGTTCACCAGGTTAATGTATTAATAGATTCTGGTTTGGTGTCAGTGCTGAGCCTAGAGCTATTCAGCAACATCTCAGAGCACATTGAAGCCTGTTGGCACCCACCTGTGGCTTGTGGACCCCTAAGAGTTGTCCAAAAAAGATTGCAATGTGGCAGGGCTGGCTGCTGTCAAAGGAAGTGGCTCTGGCATTGGGCTCAACACAGGGAAGATAGTGCCCACCTGCCGGCTGCATGGAGGAAGACCCAACACAGGAAAAATGGCAACTGTCCCTCCAGTCTTCACCGAAGCCATGCAACACATCTCTGTCCATATGTCTCTGAAGCCTCCCAAGTCACTGTCCCTCCACCAGAGCCCAGGGTGCCTGAGAGTGAGTGAATCTGCATATGGGGCCTTAAAGAGAACATGTACATTTTCCTCAGCCTTTCTTCTCATATGGGCGCTTGAAATCCTCTTTTTTTTTTTTTTTTTTTTTTTTTTTTTTTTTTTTTTTTTTTTTTTTTTTTTTTTTTTTTTTTTTTTTTTTTTTTTTTTTTTTTTTTTTTTGGTATAGTCAGATATAGTGAGGAGCTCCTCTTCCCGACACCAGTACTTCAGGGTGGAGAGCCTGGTGTGGAGTTGGGGGTCCCTCGCTCCTCTGGGGTGAACCTTCATACCTGAGATATCTCTCCTAATTCTCAATCACCACATGGTGATTTGGATCCAGCATGTTGCATTTCTCCACTCCACTACCAGTCTTGATGTGGCTTCTTTTTTATATCATTAGTTATACAACTTCTGTTCAGCTAGACTTCAGATGGTTCTTCAGGTTGATTGTCCCATAATTTAGTTGTAATTTTAACGTGTTCATGGGAGGAGGCAAGCACAGCATTTATATACTCTACCATCTTGGATCTCTCCCCATTTTCTTAATTCTTTGCCAAAGTTTTATGTTTTGAGAAGTAAAAATTACTGGACATGTACCAAATGAATACAGAACTTATACAAAAAGTAAAATGCCTGAAAAAGTAATTAAATGGAAGTACCTGATGTGAATAATCAGTAAGAAAATATATTTTACAACTTATGAATGCTGCAATGTGAAATAATGGAGCCAGCAGGTGATTATATTCATTAAATATTTTACTTCTATTATTAGATACAAATTATGTTATTGACAGTTTCAGTAAATGTACCTTTTTAAAACATTGTAAAAATTATAAGTGACCAGTGAGTGTTATACTCTTCTCTAGCATGCTGAAGTGAGGATATTATGTTTAATGAAAATTTTCCATTTCATGGATTTAACTGCTTAACAGTGCTATCTTTCTTGCTTTAGTAAACAGAAAACTTGACAAAATTAAAGAAACAATGGTTTGCAGACATTGGACCACAGATAGTACAGGACTGTGGTCCTGGAGAAAAAATAAATAAATGATTTGGGTCCTATGAAACAAATGATTTAAGTCCTTCTGGTTTCTGCCCAATGGAAACATTCTGAGCCACAGAACAGAGATAGTTCTCAAACAGAGTGCTACACTATTGCTGAACTGGGGAGACAGAGATGAGCACACAGGAGGCTGACATGGCTATAAATTGTGAGGCAAAGTTCAAGAATACAGGAGGCTAGGCACAAAAAGCGTTCCAAAAATCTGATAAATCCTCCATGGGGTAAAGAACTAGAAAATATTGAGTCTGTAAGACTGTGACTCTCCTCAGCGAGTACTAAGGTTTGTGTGAGGTGAAAGTCCCTCGGGCTGGACAAAGCATGACGGAGCTAGGAGCGGAAAGTTCCCAGAGTGCACGCAGAGCTGAGGAGGGCTTGAATTCCAATTAGCTATGCTGAGGAGTCCTCACTGATCACCCAGGGAATTCAGTAGAGATCTCAGCAGAGCAGCACTTTATTAGTGAAGCACTACTATCCATAGAGGAAGTGTAGTTAAAACAGTGTAATACAAGCACTATGATAGCCATGTAGAGTGAAAGAATAGAAATAGAGAGCCCAGCAATAGGCTCACACATGCATGGTCAATTGATTTTTCTTTTATATAAAGGAGCTAAAATAATTCAATGGGGAAAGTATTGTCTTCAATAAATAGTATTATTATAGAAATTGATGTCTAGATAGTGAAAAATAAACATTGATCCTTTTTCACACCATACAAAACAATCAATTCAAAATGGACCACAAACCTAAACATAAAAACTAAAATTTTTAAAAATCAAGAAGAAAACATAGAAACATTTTTTGTAACCTCAGGGTACATAAATATTTCTTTGGTTAGTGCATAAAAAGCACAAACCCTAATAGAAACAATTATTTAAACAAACCATCAAAATTTAAACCTTCTGTTATTCAAAACTGGTGTTAGAAGAGGACAAGCCACATAGAAGATAATATTTGCTATCTGTATATCTGACAAAGAATTTGTATCAAAGATTTTAAATTTAATAATACTGAAAATGACATAATTTTAAAATGGACAACAAATTTAAACAGGTACTATGCTATGTTATGTACAACTAAATAACACATAATATGAGGTTCAATTTTGATTTATGGTCATGAAAATACAAATTTAAAAAATCACAGGATTCCATTACTGCCTACTAAAAAGGCAAAAATAAAATGCACAATACCAAATGTTGGCAGGATATAGAGTAACCAAAATTCTTATATTTTGCTGGCGGAAATATAAATTGGTACCTTCACTTGAGAAAACTGTCAATTCTTTATAAATTTAATATATACATATTGTATGGTCTAGCAATTCTACTACTAGGTATTGTCCCAAGTGAAAAGAAAAATTATGTCCCCTCAATGATTTGCACATGAATGTTCATAATATTTTTCCCCATAATACCCCTAAACTGAAAATAACTCAAATATCTATCAACAAGTGTTTGAATAACAAATTGGTTATCCATAAACATAGTTTGGAATACATAAAATGGGATCCTTCTTGGTAATAAAAAGGGTTGAACTACTGATACACACAATGACATGAATGAATCAGAAACATTGTGCTGAGGAAACATATCAGACACACACAAAAAGTGCATATTATATATAGTTCTATTTCTATGAAGTCCTAGAAAAGATAAGTCTTATCTTTGGTGATAAAAGCACATCAGTGGTGAGTAGGGACTGACTAGGACAGAGTGTGAGAAAAATTTTGGGTGTGGTTGAAGTATTTATTTTATGTTATATGTTGACTGTGGTTGTCAAAAGTCACAGAACTGAGGGAGGCTGGGATGGCTCAGTGGGTGAGCACTCGCATTGCAGCCCCGAGGTCTGAGGATCAAGTCCCAGTCCTGGCCCCAGCCCCAGCCCAGACGGACCCATATGCTGAACTGGGGCATGCTTCCCATGCAGGAGGCCCCCAGCCCAGTTCCCACCCTGCTTGGCCCCCACCCACCTGTGTGGAACAAAACCATGTCAAAAATTGATGACATACAACTATGGAGACTGCTCTGGGCCCTCCCCTCTTCTCACTGTCTCTCTCTGTTTCTGTCAAAACAAACAATAAATCTTAAAAAAAAGAAAGAAAAGAAAGCTTATGGCTAAAGAAACCATGGATGTCATGATAAAGAGGGTACATTTTAAGAAGGGCTTGACACCTGAAAAGGATTTTTTCATTGTTAAAGATTGGGGAGGAAGGTTTTCTAGGCAGAGGGAATGGTGAATGGGTTTATGGAGGTAAGAAAGGAGCTATCTCCCAGCTGACTCCCAAGGGAGCACAGGCCCAAAGCAGAGAACCCTGGAAGCATCCATGGAAAATGCAGGCGACGTTATATGCATATAAAAGTATCTCCCTAATTAGACAGTGACATGTTTCAGGTATTTTCCTTCACAACAGCCCCCTCAGTCCCATATATATACAGAATGTGACCAAATTGAATTAGGAAAGTTTTATCTTTGACCTCACCTTTTTAATCAAGACTCTCTCTCTCTCCCTGCTAGGTTGTCCCCACTTTTCCCCTGATGTGCAAGGTCTGTGAAAGCACAGCGCATGGCGATCATCTTATCATTTCTACAGGACGTGTATAATTGTTACTCACATATGGCACTTAAGCTAGATAGATTTCTCGGCAGAAAAGCAAGATGCCACCTGGGAGAGAAGATCCGAGCAGGGATAAAGCTGAGAACCTGGGCTGAGACGAGTTTGTGCACTCACTGGGATCTGGCTGATGTCAATAATCTCTGCTATGCAAATGAGATAAAAAGGAGTGTTTTGTCTAGACCAGAAACCAGAACTCAGTGGGAGGTCGCTAAAGGGTGTGGTGCAGCTGGAAAAAGAAAAATTCGTTTCATTTGGCCTTAGACAGAACAGGATATTCATCAGACTAGCTCCAGGAGGCAGGTAACAACACAGTGCCCAGGGGCCCCATGATGAGAGGCCAAAAAGTTGCGAACAGAGAATCCAAGACCAAGTGCTCACAGACTCTGTCAGTCAAATGGGGGCTGGGAATTAGCTCGCATCAGCAGAAACCCGCACTTGGCAAATCTACAAGTATTTTTAGTTACGCTTTCTCTGTTATCTATTTCCCTTTGGAAATAATTGAACCTTAAGTGGGTTTTGAATGCTGCCTGGCAATCATTCTGGGCTTTTCTACTCCATCAGTCCCCTATCTGCTAGAGGACTATCCTACACCTTCTGTCCCTGCAAATCTCCCAGCCCTCCGCCCATCTTTCTCCCTCACCGAGCAAACGGGAGCAAACACCACAGACACCAGCTGCCAGCAACAACACCCCCATACTCTGCCTGCTCACCTGCTACTGTTCTGGTTCCTGAAATGCTGATTCTAATTGTGCACAAGCCCCTCTGCTGCTACTGAAGGGCAGCCCTCCATCGAGTCTCTCCCCTTTCTTCAATTCTCATTGTCTCTGTATCACTCCTAAAGTTTACAGGCATGTTATTACTTCAACAATAACAAATGTCTCTTAACTCTCATCTCATTTTTTGTTCCCCTTTGCAGAAAATTCTTTCAAAGAATTACCCACCCTATTCCTAAATCCAAGGGTCAAATCTCTGTCCTTATCTTATTTAACCGATCAGCACTGTACGGCCCAGTCTCCTGCCATGTCCTCCTTGACTTTCAGGATGCCACATTCTCTTAGTTTTTCTCTCATCTCATGGGCAGCTTCCCCTTCACCTGCTCTATCCCTTCAGAGAGGAGGGGTGTGTGTTCATTTTCTGTTGCTGCTATAAGAAATTACCACAAAAGTGGTGGCTTAAACAGTACAAATGCATTATCTTACAGTTCTGGAGCTCAAAGATCCAAAGTGGGTCTCAGTGAGCTCACTTCCAGTCAGCTGGGCTGCAGTCCTTTCTGGAGGGCCTGAGGAAACTCCACTTCCTTCCCTTTTCCAGCTCCTGGAAAATTGTGTCTTTCTGACTAGCCTTGTTCCATCATGACAGATCCCTCTGACCATAGCCATCAAGCGTTCTCCATCTGTAAGGATCCATGTGATTAGACTGGGTCTGTCTGGATATAGGATAATCTCTGCATGTCAAGGTCCTTCACTTTAATCACATCTGTAAAGTCCTTTTTGCCATGTGAGGTACGGTAACATATTCACAAGCTCTGGGGTTTGGACAGCTTTGTCAGAGGGCCACAGGGATTGGTCTTCTTTTTTCTATCTACTTTCACTTCCTGATGGTATCACCTAGGTCTGTGGATGAGACACGTCAGTGACTCCCAAATTTATATCTGCAGGCACTTACTTCCTCCCAAATTCCAGATTCATCTATCTTACTGTGTCTTAGACATCTCCACTTAGCTGGCTAATAAGTAAAAAACTCAACCTGTCCCAAACGGAATGCCCAGTTTCCCTTGCAAACCTTTCGCACCCTGTCTCCTCCATCTCAGTTCTTGGTCACTCCAGCCTTTCATCTGCCCAGTTTAACAATCTTGAAACTATCAATGACTCTTTTTTGTTTGTTTGTTTACATGCCTCATCTTGTCTGCCAGAAAATCTTGTCTCTATCTTAAAAATATATTCAGACTGCTTAAAAAATAATCCAGTATGTGTTGAGGGTAGAGAGAAGGAGAGACCGAAGAGGCATTAAAATGAAACAAGATTGTTCATGTTCTGGTAATTGTTGAAGTAGGATGGTGGGTACATGGAGGTTCGTTATGTTACCTATTATCTCTGCTTTGTGTATGTCTGAAAATTTTCATAATATGTTTTAATTGCATGAACCATTGAGCCCAGCAGTCCCATTCCTTTGAAATCTAGCCTATATAAATAAAATCAATGGTAAATAATAATGCACATATAGAGCATTGTTTTCAGGGAAAAAATAGTGGAAATGAACAACATACCTATTAATGTAGATATAGTTGAATACATTTCTGTACAAACATCATGGGGTATCTATCACACTGCCACTGAAATAAACCTTTATACTAGATGATTTGATGGAGTTTCCACAATCTACTGATAGGTGAGAAAAGCAAGATGCATAATATTATCCAATTTTTATAAAACAAAAATAGTAAATCAATACATATATGCTAAAAATTTAAAAAACAAAATAAGCAAACAGAAGTATCCAAGACCTAACAGCTTCCAAACACCTTCCTCTCTTCCCCAGGGGTGCCAGCTTCCCTCCCCTCAGCACCTCACCCCTCAATCCCCACCCTGAGTCTGATCTTAACACAGTGACTAGAAAGAAAACCCTGGAATAAGCTCTTCTTTTCTTCTAGAGAAATGCTCACTGTCCTGAATCCTGATCATTGTCTCCAAGGTCGCATAGAATCAAACACAAACCCTCCTCACTTCTCTGACTTCATCGCCCACTACAACCCCCTTTTCTTACTTGGCTCCTGTCACACAAGACCTCTAGTATGTTCATGACTTAGGGCATTTGCTCTGGCTCTTTCTTCTTCCTGGAAATTATTGCTTTTGCTTAACTTCTCTCTGTTCTTTTAAGTCACCTTCTCAGTGAGGCCTACAGTGATTTCTCTAGTTTAATACAGAGCACAAAAAAACTGCCCCACGTCTTCCCGATTCATCTTCCCTGTTCTACTTTTTCTTTTTCAATAGCACTTATGATCTATTATGCTGCATAATTGAGACATGTGTTATGTTCATATTGTCTTTCTTCTTCATGAGAATATAAGCTCCTTGGGGGTAGTTATCTTTGTTCTATTCAGAGATATATCTCAGGTTCTTAGAACAGTGTCTTGGACAAAGTAAGACTCAATAAATATCTTCTGTGCTGCATAAATATTCACCAAGGTGGCCAATTTTTTTCTTTAACAGAATTTGTACTGGAAATGCTTTCTTGAGGAAAATTGATCAATTTTGCTACAGTTCTCTTCCAAATAATTGGGGGTATGTTTTATTTTTTACATGACGTTTTAGATGCAGAGGGTTGAAGTAATCATACTCCTCATTGAGCCATTCTGTCATTGGAAGTCCTTGCAAAGTCCCTCTCTTATTTAAGAAATTCATCCATCCATCCATCACCCATCACTTTATTTATGCACTTTTCTCCCCACTACCTAGTTTCACCCCACTTCCCCCATATGCACTGTTTTGATGTGTTGGATATATATATATATATATATATATATATATATATATATATATATATATATATATATATATTCTTGTATAATGTCAACTTTTTGTTGATACATATTTTTAAATGATACATATTCACTCTTTTTTTTTTTCTCTCGGCGTTATGGCTTGAAGATCTAGCTCTATTACTATTTTCTGTCTGGATTATGGCTTCTATTTGCTCCATAGTGTACATCCAATACATTTTACTAATCTAGTACTAGAGTGATGGATGCCTGCATTGCTTCAAACTCTCAGCTACCACAAGCAATCTCATATGTCATGAGAATGCTTTGGGATACAAATCTGGGTGCAGAATTGCTAAGCCTTCAGAATGACTGCATTCTAGGTCCATTCATACTGTCACAAATGGCAAGATTTCATTGTCTTTTTTTCTTTCTTTTTTATTTTTTTTAAGATTTATTTTATTATTGGAGAGGAGAGAAAGACGAGAGAGAGAGAGAGAGAGAGAGAAAAGAGAGGAGGACCCAGAGCAGTCTCTATAGTTGTACATTATTAGTTGTGACACAATTTCATTCCACACAGGGAGATGTGGGGCCACACGGGGCAGGAACAAAACTAGAGGTCTTCCATCCTGGTGGTTACCAGTTGTGCCACAGTTTAGCATATGGGTTTGTACAAGCTGGGGCCGGGATTTGATCTCGGGACTTTGCAATTGCAAGGCAATCACTCAACCTGCTGACCTATCCTGTCATCCCAAGATTTCTTTTTTTTATGGCTGACTAATATACAAGTATGTACCACTGCTTCTTGATTCATCCATCTATCACTGGACACTTCGGTTTGTTCTATATCTTGGCTATTGTAAATAATGCTGCAATGAACATGGGAGTGCATGTATGTTTTTGAATTATGGCTTTGGATTTCTTCTAATAAATATCCAAAAGTAGTATTGCTGGATCATATGAATTTTGAATTGTTTTAGTAATGTCCATACTGTTTCCCATAGTGGCTGCCCCACCAATAATGCAGGAGGATTCCCTTTTCTCCCCTTTCTCTCCAACATTTGCTTGTTGATTTATTGATATTAGCCATTCTAACAGGTGTGAGATGATATCTCACTGTGGTTTTAATCTGCATTCCCCTAATGACTAGTGATATTGGCCATCTTTTCATATGTTGATTGGTCATCTGTATGTCCTCTTTAGAGAAATATCTGTTCAGGTCCTCTGCCCATTTTTTTTTTTAATATATTTTTTTATTGTTTTTGACAGAGTGAGAGAGAGAGAGAGAGTTACAGAGACAGAGAGAAAACTGAACTGGGGGCACTCCCCAGTTCAGCACATGGGTCTGCACGGGCAGGGGCAGGGATTTGATCCTGGGTCCCCAGTGCTGCAAAGTGAGCGCTTAACCCACTGAGCCATCCCAGCTTCCCCATCTCTGCCCATTTTTTAATCATATTGTTTGCCTTCTTGGTGTTAAATTGTATGAGTTTCTTATATACTTTGAATGTTAACCTCTTATTGGATGTATCATTAGCAAATATGTTCTCTCATTCAGTAGGTTATCTTTTCATTTTGTTGTTGGTTTCCTTCGCTATGCAAAAACCGTAATTTGGATATAAAATTCTAAGTTTAACTTATTTTCCTTAGCATTTAAAAAAAAATCATTCTACTGTCATTTTGCGCCTGGTGTTGCTATTCAGAAGTTGAATGTCAATTTGATTTTTGGTTGCTTTTTTTTAATGATTATCTTTCTCTTTAAATTTTTTAACATTTTACCTTTGTCTTGATATTTATAGATTTCACCATAATGTATGTAAACCTTTTGTAGCTGTTGTTGAATGAACAAAGGAATAATACCTGGTCCTTTGAACACAGCCAGCTTCTCCACAAGCTGTTGACTAGGCTATTAAAACAACCTGAGCAATAACACCTCTGCCAGGTGTTCCATTAGGACAACCTCGTTGCTTGTTCCAAAAATGTACCTGTGCCTCATAACCATAGCTCTGCAAGCTCCCTTTTCCAATATTTCTTCACATTTTTACAATTTTGTCATTTTAATAACATTAGCTTTATTGACATATAATTCACATCCTATAAAATTCACACCTTTTGAATGTAAAATTCAGTGCTCTATACTATATCCCTAAGGTTGTGCAAACATCACAACTATCTAATTTCAGGACACAGTCATCACTCCTGGAAGAAACCCCACACCCACTAATAGTCATTCTCTTTTCCCCTCCCTCCAGCCGCTGGCAACAACTGATTTCTTTTCTGCCTCTATAGATTGTCTATTCTAGACATTTCCTATAAATGGAATTATGCAATATGTGGCCTTTAGGGAACAGCTTCTTTTACTTAGCATAATGTTTTCAAGCGTCATCATGTTGTAGCATATATCAGTACTTCACTTTTTTATTGTTTTTTGACAGAGAGAGAGAGAGAGACAGAGACAGAGAAGGGGGAGGGCCCAGAGCAGTTGCCAGAGTTATACGTTATCAGTTTTCTACAAGGTTTCATTCCACACAGGTGGGCAGGGGTTGGGGGATGTGTAGGGTGAGAACTGGGCCAGGGGGACTCCCGCATGGGAAGCTCACCCTGGTGAAAATTGAACTGGGGTCCTCCTGCATGGGAGGTACACCCCAGTTCAACATATGGGTCCACATGGGCCAGGGCCGGGATTCGATCCTTGGACCCTGGGGCTGCAAAGCTAGTGTGCAACCTGCTGAGCCATCTCGGCTTCCCAATACTTCACTTTTACAGCCAAATCTTCTGTTGTGTAGATGCACCACTTTTTCTTAATCCATTCATGAGTTAATGAACATTTTGGCTGCATTTACTTTTTGGTTATTTGAATAATGCTGCCATGAACAGTCATATACAAGATTTTGTGTGAACATATATTTTCAGTTCTCCATTAATGGAACAGCTGGGTCATAGAGTTAACATTTTGAGAAACCACCAAATGTTTTCTAAAATGGCTGCATCATTTTATACTTCCACCAGCAATGTATGAGAGTTCTAAGTTCTGCACAACCTGTTAACATTTATTATTTTATTGTCTATCTGTTTGGTAATAGCCATCCTAGGGGGGTGTGAAGTGTTATCTTACTGTGATTTGCACTTCCCTAATGACTAATAATGTTGAACAGTTTTTCATGTGCCTATTGTCCATCTGATTATCTCTGGAGAAATATCTATTTAAATTTTTGTCCATTTTAAAAATTGGGCCCTGTGACTTTCCTTACATCATTTCAAAGGCCCAATTGAGCCTCCTTTTAAAATCACCAACTCTTTTTTTTTTTTTGTATTTTATTGTTAAATTTAATGGGGTGACATTGATTGGTAACAATTAGGTAGTTTCCAGATGTACAAATCTACATCACATCACCCATGAAAATCACCAACTCTTGATGACCACTCAATTCCTGGCTCTGAAACCTCTTCCCATACTGGTGTCAATTAGAAGCTTTGGGATTAGACAGATAGATACTCTGTCTGCCAACTTTAGCGGCAAAAATCCCCATGGAAGGAGCATTGCTTCTCTTTCCCATCACTTCTTCCTCTGCCATTAGGGAGGAGAACTGGATACCTACGTGACTGTCTGGAAACACCACCTGGCAGGGTCTTAATTCACCGGACATAGTAGCGGTCCCCCAACTGTGCTCCCATAGAATCCTGGCACCCTCACGCTGGACCACGGTTTCCTGTAGCTCAGTAGTGTAAAGGCTGTCCTTTATCCTTCAGGGGGAAAATGGAAAATTCTCTAATTTTAACTTTTTCTCCTAGAGTTTTTACTTTAACTGCCGGTTTTAATTTTCTTACGCTAGAAATTAATATAAAATGGTGGTTGATTTATCACAAAATTATATATTTTATTTTCAAAATACAAATATCAATATTTTATTGTGTTCTGCAGAAAACACCTACAGATGGCTGAACATGGGTGCAAGAGATAGAAAACACAAAAGATACCATTCTCCTTCACAAATGGTGGCACCACTGTGCTCCCAGGCATTCTGGCCAAAGACAGCACTGATGATTTAATCTGTCTTCTTCCCACTCCTCCAACCAATCCTCACCTCCTAGATCATTCTCAATGACACATTTTTTTGTCTACCTTGCTTCTACTCTCCAGTTCCAGGCCCTCTAAATCATGTGCAAGCACACACACACACACACACCAAGTCCTAACTGGCTAACTTGCCTCCACCTCTACACTCTACTGGAGCAATGTATCACATTTACAACTGATGAACTGGAGAATCAGTAGCTTGGTGTGGGCTTTCCCAGGACCTGACTCTGTCTCAGACTGCTTGATTTTCTCAGCCACTCCATTCTCTGAACCTTATGCATCGACAATGCCTTGGAGAACACCATACCACTTATCTGATTTCTGTCTCCGCTCACTTCCTTGTGCCTGGAATGTCGTTATCAAAAACTTCTACCCTCAATCTCCTTTTCAACAAACTCTTTCCTCTCTTTCAAAGGTATGTATGTCCACTATATTCTACTACGTACACTTATCAAAGTTAAACATCTTGCCATTTACATCAATTTTTTGAAGAAAGTATTATACATACAATTGAACTTCTTAGTATGTTCTTCAATCTCTTTCCCTTCTTGTCCTCTCCACAGGTATCTTGATTTTAGTGTTTACCATTCATATGCATATTTTGTAATATTTATTAGTATTTTAAAAGGCTTTCCTCTCCCAGTGATTCTAAGGTTTTAATCAAGATAAAGACTCCAAAATCCTGTGAAGTCAAGATGCCCAAGGTGACATAGAAACGTGAGGCCAAGACAGGACCTGAGCACAGAACTCCTGATTCTCAGTACAGTGTCTTCCCAATATATCATAGTGTATCTTTAAAAAAAAAAAAAGAAACAAAAAATGTACACAAATAAAATATATACCATCTGCTCTGTCCCAGGGATAGTGCTAGACTTTTAAAAAATACTTTCACTCATCCGACCCTCACTCTGCAGATGAAGAAACAGGCTCAGGAAGATGCTGTCTCCTTTCCAATGTCACAGAGCTAGCAGGCAGCAAAGGTAAAATTTGCACCCAAGGCTGCCTGACTTCTAATACTGCCCTCTAGTGGGAACAGTGTGGAACAGGCACCAGTTCTGAAAGTGGGAACCCTTAGATTTGGGTTCGGGTTCGGGTTCCACCACCACTTGCTAACCAGGCAAACTTGAGTAATGTGAGTCCATTTAAATTTCACTAAGCACCTTTTGCAGATCACCTACAATCGCCTTCAAAGACAGGTATTATTTGATCTCTAGTTTTGGAGGGAGAACCTGAGGCTCCAGGAGGTCATGCCCGCACAAGGGGCAAAGCCAGAAGCCCCTCAGGATGACCAACTCCAGAGAACATCTGCCCCTGTCTTCTCTCCTTCCATGATTTAAATGGCATTTTAATTTCATTTTGTAACTTATCATATAGTTTGTACATCACATATCTGATAAACACCTTGTATACAAAATAAACAAAGGATTCTTCAAACAACAATAAAAAACATATACCCTAATTAAAAGTGAGCAAGAACTCTGAACAGATACTTCATTATAGAAGACATACAGATAGAAAACAAGTATTAAAAAGATACTCAACATCATTTGTCATTAGTGAAATGTAAATTAAAACAACAAGATACCACTACACACCTATTAGGATATCTAAAATTCATGAACCTGAAAATATCAATTTTTTTCAGTCTTCCTGGTGAGAATTCAAAATGGTATGAACACTTTGGAAAACATCTGGACAGTTTCTTACAACGTTAAACCTAGAGTTACCTTATTACCAGCAATTCCACTCATAAGAGTGTATGTGTGTATGTGTGTGTATCCAACAGAATGGAGAATATATGTACACACAAAATCTGGTACACAAATGTTCATTACTATGAACATTATTCATAAGAGCCAAAAAGTGGGAGTAACCCAAATGCTCATTAATTGATGAATGGATTATAAAAAGTGGTGCATCCACAAATTGGAACATGATTTGGCCATAAAAATGAAGTGCTGATACATGCTACAATGTGGATGAAGCTTGAAAACATTATGCTAAGTGAAAGAAGTCATTCACTAAAGGCCACATTTTGTATTTCCATTTATAGGAAATGTCTAGAATAGACAAAGCCATAGAGGCAGAAAAGAAATTCGTGGTTTCCAGGGGCTGGAGGGAGGGTGAAATGAGAGTGACTGCTAGCAGGTGTGGGGTTTCTTGTTTGGAGTAATGACTGTGTCTTGGAATTAGATAGTGGTAATGGTTGTATAACCTTAGGGATATACTAAAAAGCACCAAATTGTATAATTGAAAGGTGTCAATTTGATAGTGTGTGAATTATAGTATGCTCAATATTTAAACTAATAACTAAACATTGGTCAGATTAAATAATGACCTAGTTCAGAATAACTTATGGAGAGGCTGGCTGTGTTCAAAGGACCAGGTGAGGGGCTGAAGGTACATGAGATGTCAATACACCCCTTGTTTGTTCATTCAACAATAGCTACAAAAAGTCCTAAGTTCCATTATGGTGAAATATTGAACATCAAAACAGATAAAAATGCTCAAAATTTTCAAGAGGAAGATGCTTAGGGATGCTGACATAGCTCAGCGGGTTGAGTTCTTACTTTGCAACTGCGAAGTCCAAGAATCAAATCCTGGCCCCAGCCTATGCAAACCCATAAGCTGAACTGCAGTGCAACTGGCAACTGCTGGAATTGTGATGAAGGTTCTCTCCTCCCATGCGGGAGGCTCTCAGTTCTGCCTAGTACAGCCCCACATCCACCTGTGTGAAATGAAACTATGTCACAACTAATGATGTACAACTATGGAGACTGCTCTATGCCCTCCTCTCTCTCTCTCTCTCTCCCTCTCTCTCTCTCTCTCTGTCTCTGTCTCTCTCTCTCTCTCTCCTTTTCTCAAAAACAAAAAAAAAAAAAGAAAGAAAGAATGCTTACACACACACACAAGCAACCAAGAATCAAATTGATATCCAAGTTCTGAACAGCAACACCAGAAACAAAAGGCAATGGGATAATGCTTTTAAATGTTTAAGGAAAAGAAGTTTAAGCCTAGAGTTTCATAGTTAATCATATTGTCATTTAAATGAGAAAGTACAATAAAACTATTTACAGAAGATATGCTACCAATATCAAATTTGAAAGCACTCTTGAAGGAAAAATTCAAATGAAGACAACAATGAATACAAAATGATACTTTATGAGATCTAGGTATTTACCAAACTGATTTGAAAATATATGTCTATACAAAATCCTGTGCACAAATGTTTTAAGCAGCTTTATTTGGAATCATCAAAAACTAAAGGCAGGGAAAGCTGGGATGGCTCAGCGGGTAAAGCGCTCGCTTTGAAGTCCCGAGGACGGAGGATCGAATCCTGGCCCCGGCCCATGCGGACCCACATGCTGAGCTGGAGTGTGCCCCCAGTTCAGTTCTTGCTGGGACCTATGTGGGAGGCTCCCGGCCCAGTTCCTGCCCTGCGCAGCCCTGTGCCCACCTGTGTAGTGAAACTATATGGAAAACTAATGTCAACTATGGAGACTGCTCTGGGCCCTTTCCCTTCTCTCTTTGTCTCTCTGTCTCTGTTTCTCCCTGTCAAAAATCAATAAAATTAATCTTTAAAAAAAACAAAAAAAAAATAAAGGCAACCAAGTGAACTTCCAGTAGGTGAATGGATAAAAAACTGTTGTACAGTCATAATTGATAAATGACAATACAGTGATCCCTCGTTTTTCGCGGTTAATGGGGACCAGAACCTTCCGCGAAAGCTGAAAAACCGCGAAGTAGGATTTGCCCCTAGGAATTTTCGTGTATGCGGGTACAAGAATGTTTTAAATATGTAAACAGTATTCATACTTTACTCATTTAAGACAAAAATGACAACAGTATACGTATTTACTTACACGTGTCAG